>VXBL01002581.1:622381-652303 GCA_013400195.1 Aramus guarauna
GGGATTTGAGTATATAGGACAGATTTTGATGCCTGTTACATTGCTGTAAATAACTAGCACAGATCATCTCCCAAGCTGAAAGCAGGAGGAACTCCACCAATTCTTGCATTTACCAGTTTCTGGTTAAAATCTGATCCTTCCCTCTGAACTAAAATTAAAAAAAAAAAAAAAAAAGCCATACAATGTTCTTTCTGATCAAAACAGATCAGAAAAGGTGGGATTTTCAGTAGTGTGTGTCAGCATTCTGTGTGTCTTTGACAGAAATCAGCTCCTGACAGCTAGGAAAATTATTTCAGAAAGTGATCCTGTCCCTTTACAGCAGGAAGTAATCTCACTGTTAAAAATCCCTTCAAGGCAAAAAGATCATCGTGAGGGGGGGAAAAAAAGCCATAAAAAATTATAATAGCCTGACCTGCTTGCCAGCTGCATTGGTATTCAAGTAAAGTTTAAAGTACCTTTGTGGGACTTTTACAGTCTTGGAGGGTCAGACCAGCTTCTTTTAACAAGTGTAATATGCACTTTGAAACAGCCTTGTCATCTGCTTGTTTAAACTAAAAAACAAAACTCAAAAACAAAACAGGAGCAAAGGAAAGGTATAGGAAAGGTCTCAGCATCAGTATTAGACTGCAGAGTGTCTTCTTGACACTGACACTTTGATGTTCTTGCCTTCCTTTCTTATGCATTAAAGTATCATGAAGTCATGCAGCCATTTTAAATGAGTATTTCAAGAGTGCAGTTTTCATAGAGGTTAATTTCATCACCAGCACAGCACTGGAGAAAGCTGATCTAACAATATTTCACTTACAGAACTCTTCAAAGGAAAACAAGAAATACAATTCCACAAATAACAATGCCAATTAAAACCACGGAAAGCAAATTGGTTTTTCCTCAGTGCTTTTTCTTAAACATTCTTTCAGAAGAAAATTTTTCTTCCCTTGTCTCTTTCTTTAAAAGCAAATTTTCTAACCAGCCAGATTTGAGAGCTATATTCCGTCTACAAGAATCTAAGCTTTTCCGAAACTGCCTACAGGGTTTTGGGGGCAGAAGATTCCCTCTCCTAAATTTCAGAGCCATCTAAATGGCATCCGCTTGTTTTGTCTGGTTTCTCTTGAATTTGTCCATTCCCCTTAGTATTTGCAAGAATTGAGGTGTCTGCATTTGAGAGAACTTTGGACTGAGCACAGCTTCACACATTTCATCTTCTCCATGCCCTTTCCATATAGTTTCTTCTATCTTTACATGTACAAAATCACAGTTTGTGTAACATTGTTTTAAAGGAAGAAAATAAAATACACACACGCGCACACGCACACATACATTGTATTGGTGAACACTATACACTAAGTATTTTTTTCAACAGCATAACAGAAAGTTTGGCCTACTGTAGGTTGAACATGTAGGGAAGGCTGAATTTCTACGGTTGCCATGCAAGCCACCTTCAAGACAAAACAGATGAACCCACCCAAGAGCAAATGCAGCTTCCGCTCTCCAGCCATTAGACAAATACTGCCTTTCCAGGGATCAGACTGACATCTCACCAATTCAGTCAATGCAGTGTTTAGAGAACCACACTGAGTTGGCTTCTGCATCAGTCCTCTGAATCCAAATGCTGTTAAAACCAAAGGGGGAAGAGGGTATTTGACTTGCCTTATTATTATTAATATGTATATATTTTAATAACACTTTGAATTTCAATTTACTTCCAAAACCTTGCCCTTTGAGAAGAACATGCCCTTTAAGTTGACTTTTTTTTCAGGCTTCTGTTCCTTTAAAATTCTCTCTTCTTTTCATTTCGCTGTTCTTTTCCAATTATCTACCAGGAAACTTGCTTTCTTCCAGCAGAAATGCGGCTGGTGGGCTTGGGCTTTCACTGCACCCGCTCTGTGAAATTCTCTGGGAAAACCCCTCGGCATTGGTCAAGTTCCTTACGCTGGATCCAGTCAGACTCCTTCACGCCCATCAGCCATCCTTCATCCTGCAGGAGAAGACAGAGATCAGATGCTGAGGGATAGATGCGAGCGGGGATTTTTCTTATAGAGTGCACGCCAAGAAGGTATCAAGGCATTATCAAAGCCATGCTCGTAGTTGGCTTGGAGACAATCTAGGAAGAGGATAGGGGAGAAGGAAGAAAAAAAATGCTTTCATTCCCTTTTAAAATGGGGAGAAGACCACATCCCACCAGAGTCGGTACCAAAACTCCTATCCGACCCAGAGCGTCTAAGAAGCAGCGAAACTGTAAACAATTAGCAAGCATAATAGAAACGTGCCATAATTTACACCCAACAAAGCAGGAGAAATTCTGCCAAATTCTCTAGAGCTACAGGCTGGGAACCACTTACCCCACCTTTCACTACCTAAACATGAAGGGTCTAGCATTCTCCATAGTCACAAAAGAGACGGGCACCTCCCCTGTGTAATTCACCCATTCATCTTGGGCACAGGTCTTTGGAAAGGATGAATCACTCCTTGGAGGTGCTCATCCCCTGGTCTGGTGACGGCACCTGGGTGATTAGCATTTTAGAGAGCTGAAACAGGCACTGAGTCTTGCTTGCTAAGCTGAAATCTGGTCTACGTATGAGAACTGGGAGCTGACGAGCTCAACCCATCTTCCCAAAACCCAATGGGCTGTTGGGCTTGATGCAAGATGCAGTTGATAAAACTCCCCAAACTGTGCTACACATAATACAAGACCCGAGGTCTCTCACAAGGGTCGTCCCTAGCCACCAAACCTATAGACCTATGAACAGGGATGCAAATGGAGTCCTGCCTGGTAGAACCTGCTCAGGAGGAGAACCAGATTTCCTACCCTCTCCCTGCCCTCTGCAGGGCGTCCAGCACCAAGATCTCTGCTCCACCTGAAGCACATGAGAGAGACAAGATACTCAAGGTGGGAAAGCTGCACTTCTTGCAGCTCAGATGTGCAGCTACTCTATTCGCTGCATGTCTTGGAGCTGCCACCATGAAGCACCCCTTCAACATGCAAATGTGCCCACTCATTTGCAGCGGGGCAGCCTATGGGCTAAGATTGCACCATGAGGCAATGGAATTGCACAGGGGACTGCCACCTCCAAATCTGACAGCTTGCTCTGCATCCGCTGGATGAACATGCATCCAGCTCATGTAGAGGTATGTCATCACATCCAGCTACATAACTTGCCAGGGCAGAAACGCTCAGGCAACCAGATGCTCTAAGCTTTGGGGAAATTGGGTATGTGTGTGTGCAGTTCCCATAGTTGTTCTGCCACTTCTCCTTTCCCGGCACTGGCAGGAGTTACCTGGGTATTTACTCAAGACCAAGCAATGCCTCCCTTGAAACTTGTTCTTTAAAAACATACCTGCACAGTGCAGGAGTGATGCAGCCCTTGCCAGGGGTGATCCATGGGGCACATATTGCTTTCTATTGCCATTTTGCAGCTTCTGCCCTCTTGTCCTGTTTTCTGCACATTTCATGTGGCAGCAGCTCAGACCAGACACTGCACCTGTGTTCTCTGCTCCTTGCGGGCTGTGCTGGGTGCCTGCAGGCTCAGTTAGCCCTTGCTGCTGCCTTAGATTTGAGCATTCAGGAGGTGTCATGGGAATGGCATGAGACGGGAGCCCATCTGCAGCAGCCAGCTGCAGGGGCTGAGGAAGGACTGACATGCCATAAATCAGGAAGACAAACGACTAGGTGGAAGATGCTGGGCCCAAGTGTCTGGAAGGCAGCTTCCAGCTCACAGCACGGCAAGCACAAAAGCTCAGCCATTTGCACATAGCGTCTGCACCATACAGCATGCATCACTCCCACTGCATCCTGCTACAAAGGGTCTCCTCAGCTGTAGGGATTAGACACAAGGACCCAGACTGACCCTTGCCAATTTTGAACCACGTCACTTGAAGTGCCAGCTTAGAAGCATTATTGCACTCAACCCCTTCTTCTATGAATAGAGAAGAGATGAATCCAGGCCTGGATGTACCCCCAAACTGACACCTAAGCTGCAAGATGGGGACATGGATTACAGTCTATCATCCTAAGCTTCCTCCACTCACGTGCACAGTTCATGCACATGTTAACAGCCAACGTTTTCTGGCTGGGTATGGTCTAGGTTAGGGAAATGAGCTGTAGCACAGGATACACTGTAGGAGGGTTAGGGGGCTTCAGTGCAGCTACAGCATCATGTTAGCAACACTCAGAGCTCACCCTCTGCAGCTTGGAGAGTCTCGAGTTCATGGCTGTTGCACCCACATCCAGCTAGAGTGCAAACACAGGGCATTGAAAAAGTCTGCTCCACAAATGCCATCTCCTATCAGAGAAACTAGGGGAGCTGCCACTCATTTCCCATCCAGAATGCTTTCTGAGAAAGAAATGCTCACAAATGCTTGTGCAGGGCAGTCCCACTCAGAATCTTGTCTCCAGAAGGAATCACTGCCTCTTCCCCATACAACCCTTCCCCCCAGAGCACCTAGCTCTGAGGGAACTGCTGGCACATTATAGCTCCCATTTCACAAGCAGCAGCAAGATCTGCCTCCATAATTCACAAAGTCAACAGCTGAGCCACAAAGAGGATCCACATCTTTTGTGGCCAGTGAACTACATCACCTTCCCTTTACCCCTTGTGGAATTCAGATCATGTCCAAGCTTGGTCAAACCCAAAAAGCTGGTGACTACTGCATCAATTTGGAGAATTCCCTTCCTTCTCCAAACAAAAACCTGGAGACATGAGCATGAATTTTATAAAATCGCCATCTCCCTCAGCCAAAGTAGTAAAACTGCTGAAGACTATCAGCTGGAAGCCCTCAGACACAGCAAGTGAGGGGGATTTACTCAAGGCTTCTAGAAATAGCTCAGAATAAAGAAAAACATTGCCAATTCAGGTTGGAGATGGACAGTAAGATTGCTCTCTTGGGCTGAGCAACCTGTTCCAGCCTTTGGTTCTGCTGCCATCTCCTGACGAAACACTGTCTTTTGGAAACAAGCATTGCTATGCTGGAGTGCAAGACATCATCCACGGCAAGCTGCTTTCTCAGAGCTCCAACATTTCTCAAATGGGGAGAAAACATCATCGTAACCTGTGGGTCACTCCTGCCAATGCCACAGTCTGCACTGCAGTGGTCACAGGGAAAGTGTGTCACATTTAGGAGCAGTGAGGAGGCAAAATATGGGCTCTGTTGGGCTCCCTGATTAAGGAAGTTATTGCATTGGCTCAAATGCGATAGGGACAGGAAGCCACGGCTATTTCACATGCTTTATGCAGGATAGTATCTCTGCCTTCCAATCACAAGCAGAGTCTGCCTCTGTAGCAGGAAGCCAACCTCAAGCTAAAGGACAACCGGCTCTCCCACCAGGTCCCAGCCACAAACTGATGGCTCTGCACCCAACCAGCCGACTGTTAGTGGAGGAAGAAGCAGCTCTGGAAATCCCCTTGGCTCCTCCTGGCCCAGGCTCACACCCAGTCTTCCCCACTCACCTGCTCCTCAGGGTTTTCAAATGGAATCACAAGCACCACATCCCCGGCCTTCAGCTGCAGCTCGTCGCTGTCGGTGGCTGTGTAATCATGCATGGCCTGGACCTATGGGGAGAGGAAAGGAGAGCTTGGGTGAGGCCAGCCTTCTCTCATCCAGCTCTGTGATGGGTGACAAGGCTTTCCACTTCATTGACTCGCTGCATGATTCAGGTTGGAAGGCACCTTTGGAGGCCATCTGATCCATCATTCATCAGCACCTCCCTCTCCTTCCTTAGGAAGGTTGAATTCCCATGGTATGGGCCTAAAACCCTCACAGGGTAGAAAGGCTATGTTCACTCAAATGGTGACCTGTATTCTTTTTGCAGCTGGACTGCAAGACTATTAGAGAGTATAGCCTCCCATCTCTGTCACAGCAAACAGGGAGAGGAAACACGGGGAAGAGTATCAGTTTGGATCTTCGAGTGACTCTATCCTGCCATGTTTTCTCTTTGGTATTCAGCTTAATTCCTAACAACAACATCTGTGTTACAGCTTTTCTACTTCATACCACAGCTCTCTACTTTGAGCACTATAGTCTATAATGCTGTCAGTAACCAGTCTGAATGTGATGAGCTTCCTATTGTTCTTCATGGTTTTGTCATTCTTCTGCTTTTGGTAGATCTCCCCCCAAAAAAGTATGCAGAAGAAAAGCATTCCTATAGCAGGTTAAACAAACAAAAAAGGAGACTGTCATTTCTCACTTTCACAGCATGATGCATCTGTGTTGTCTTGCTACCATATTCTATTATGCATGTTAAATTTGTGGCCTATCCTCGCTCAGAATCACTCCTTCCTCCACACCTTCCAAATAAGCTGCAAGTGATCTTTGGCATATTCAGAATACCCATCATACTTCCCTATCTAATCCTATATTTTTTCCCTGTTCATTCTGGCTGTCTAATTTCCCCAAACATGAAGCACTCAGTCCCTATTGGTGTTTCCAACTCTTCTTCTTCAGTTGCCACTTGTATCAAAGTTTAATCTTTCCAGTTCGGAGCACAACTTCTTACCTACTACCCATAGTCTGTGACTGACACTACCACTCTGGAGATAGAAAGAACTGCAGCAGCAAGGAGGAGGTGTTTTGCTACACAGTACAGCCAGATGTTTAGACACAGATGCTCTTGTACAGTCCTTTGCAGCACCTGGAATGGCATGAAGCTTGGACATGCTGCTGGAGAGGAAGGAGTATCTCTCCTTGAACTTCCTTTCTCCTTTTCTATGTGGCATAGCCCATGGTCATGCTGAGCAAAAGTAATTAACTCACTACAGGTTAAAAAAAAAAAAAAAAATCACCAGGGACTCAGTGCCCCACCACCATGCACTAACCTTGAACAGAAATCCAGGGGGCATGTCAGCTCTTTCAGATGAAGCGCCTCCTTCCACAGTGCCATTGACAGTAGCAGGGAAAGTTTCCACAACGACAGCGGGCAGAGAACTCTGATAGGTAGCAGCAACCAGGGAAGGAAAAAAAGTCATTGAGAAAAAGATAATCCAAAATTGTAGCTCCAAGTCCACCCTGGAGGATCCACATCATAACCCTACCCATGGATTCGGTGGGTTTTCCCAGTACACCAGTTAGTGACAAAAACACCCCAAAGGACAGCAGAGGCAGCAGTGAAAAGGCAGGAGAGGTGACCGCTGTCTCCCTTTGCTCAGGGCTGCAAAAGAGCAGGGTGTATTTAGAGTTTTTCAGGGACTGTACTGCCTGGCATTTCATATTCACTGTGGTCAGGACACAGTTTTTGTAGAGACCTCGTGGAACAGACAACTCGCTTGTGACAGCCTACTGGAACCAAGCAGTCCCAATGAGATGGGACTTACTCCGTTCCCCTAAAAAGGTGGCAGTGTCAGGGAAAAAAGAGGAACTCTGGATATTCAGGGGACACAAGCAGAACCCAAGGGACAAGGTAGGTAAAGTAAATGGAGAGCAAGGAGGAATCCAGCATACAACGCAAGCTTAGCACAACGTGGACTGTGGGCTGGCTTCACAACATGGTTGAAGGGACAGTTCTTTTTGTGGATCTTCCAGCAGAGGTTCTCCTTAAGCATTATTCAGATAAAATGCAATGGCTAAGTCTGCCCTCTGAACAAGAGCATTGTAACTGCTGGGGTGGCAGGGATGTGGTTTTCCAAGCAGCCACACATCTCTTTTCCCAGCCCAGCCTCCCACATCTGCTGTATGACAAACGGATGTGATGGAGAGAAGGGACTGCTGTCCTCAAGCTGCTTACCGATCCTGAATCAGCTTCAGTTTTAGATGCTTCAGCTCCAGCTGCTGCTTCTGATCCAGCTGCTTCAGCTCCTGCATGGGCTGCTTCTGCAGGCTGCAATACAAAAGCCATCCAGGTGGAGAGTTATGCTCATTACAGCTACGTGTGTGTGCACAGAAAAGTGCAGCTCAGCCTGTCCAAGCACTCTACGCTGTTGCCTGCTGCCATCTGCTGACAAATAGGTGAGGGACCTCCAGGTCTCACTAGGTTTCTGTTTCCCTCTTCCTCTGCAACTCCACAGTGAAATCATAGTAAAGCCTGCATTCCCTCATCCCAGCCACGCAGCAGGCAATACTCTAGAGAAAATCAATGCAAAAATCCTGTGTGCCTCTTTTGTTTCAGGATCTAACTCGAAACCTACTTTACACATGCGTAGTATCTATTATTACATCTGGATTGCCCACTTCTACATGAATACACAAGTCTGCTTGCATGCCAAGGGACAAGGATCTCTCAATAAGCTGCTTCCAAGGATCAACAATCAAGGAATATTTAAACCTCTGCATACTCCTAGAAACAGAAGAGCATGGCAATAATGTCACGGATATGGAACTTAGTCTGGACCCAGCATTCACATGACACTGGCACTGAATCAAACTGAACTAACTGTCACTCAATTTGATTTTGGACAGGTCCAGAGAGTCATGAATTTGGATTCTGCTGTGAATATTCTATGAGTAAGAATTTGCTATGAACATTCTGCATGGTGTGTGCACACATTTGTATTGGTGGAGAGGGGAGTTTCTAATCCACAAAAGCTGCCCTCACCAGAGAGAAATATCACCTACAAATCACTGCCTGGCAGGGACTGTTTAAGGAAGCCTGGAGTTTCTGTGCACAACAAAAGACCAACCAAACATCTCTGATACACTTCCAGCTTTTGGAACTTACAGCTTCTAAAGCTTTTGTTCTCCCTCACCTGAAGTCAGGCTAACTCTCTTTTAACACAAAGTTAAAGATATCCATTTGCCCCTCCCAGAAACTGCAGCAACACAGGAAGTAATTGGATCTGGTAGCACCAATGCTTCCAGATCAGCCCCTTAGGAGACTGGCCAGGTAGCATCTGGGAAGACCCCTGACAAGAATCTCAGGGATATAATTTGCAGCCCATGTGTCTTCATGGCCCGTCTATACCCATTTGTTCTCTGTACTAGATAGCACACACGCCTCTTCGCAGAATCTAACTAGATATCCACTTTGTACTTGCACAATAGAGATTGTTATACAGAGATTTCCCATTTTTAATACATGTGAATAAACCAGTTTTAGCATGCCTACATGCCTTATGTATTTGGTAAACACATGTACCCCTGAATACAACAATGTTCAAAACAAGGCATTGTTCAGATCTCTTAATGTTGCAATTCTCATAGTCCCGGCCGTACAAAAGACCAGTGTAAAGCAACGACCTCAGTAACTCTTAACTCCACACCCATCTGGCTACTAGCCACACGCTGCCACAGTGCTCCAAGTAGTTTTCTACTAATAGCAGCAATAATGAAGAAATAAATCCTTGATTTAACAAAAAGCCATTACTTGACCTTCAGCTTCACCAATAGTGCCACTTAACACATGCTTTCCTCTCCTACTATCACCTCCTTCCTCACATCTCCCCATCACCATGTCCACAGGCCCATATAGCCACAGGATATTACACGTAGCAGAGCTGTTCCCATCCCGCAGAGCATTCCCACAGCAGCTTTGCTAGTGCTAAGGTAAATGTATGCATATGAAATGCTACAAAGGCTTCTCCTGTTTAATTACGTTCACTTCCAGATTGCTTTTTTATCTGGGTTCAGTGAAACTGGATCTGGGACAGATGCCAGCCTAACTCTATCTGGCCAAGCATGGTTTTTGTGTGGACAAGTGAAAAAGAGCTCAACATGAGCTCCTTTTAAAAAAGCAGCTAATTTGCAAAAACAGTACTTAAAAACCAGAGAAACTGAATCTAAATTAATCCCCTGGATTTCAACAAAGGGCATTTTCATGTCAGCTACTTATTTTTCTATTTTATGTACCTGTGGGCATCCCAAGGCCTATAAAAACATTTACAGTCATGGAAAGATACTACAGGGAGAAGACAAAGAATTGCCCACTGCTGTTGCCAGGTTTGAAAGCTTTGCTTATTCCAACCGCAACATCACACACACCAAATGCAAGTTTCCTCGTCTGCAGAACTAAGCAAGTTCTGCTACATCCAAGTTTCTATGCAGCTGCTAACCTCATGGCATATGGGACTATGTAACCATGCAGCAAGTCTCCTCTCATCAACAGCGAAGAACAACATTAGAGCAAAAACACTTCAGAAGACTTGAAGAGCAAGAGGAGGATTCCCCGGCTGTAGGGAGCTCTGCTCTTTAACCGTGTGTGGTATGCCAAGGTCAGAATTTGCATGGTGAGAACATCTTGTCCAGTAGCATTCCCCAGCTGATTAAATTGTCCTTTTGGATGGAATCAGTTTCCAGGATGGAAGAAATGGCTCAAAACACTTTTTACACCCCAGACTGTAAGCACAGCTCAATCAGATACAGTCATACATCACCCCTGCCCATCCACTTGAAAGGCACAAGATCTTTCCTTGTGAAAACACAGACCTCTTTTCTTTCTTACTAAGACAGACTGACAATGCACATATAGGGGAATGACAGGTGGTAAACACTGATGGCTGATAAAACACACAAGGGAAACATCTTTCTCAACAGGACCCAAGCTCATGTGAAGGACAGCACCGGCCACAGTGAGTCCTTGGGAGTCCTCAGCAACGGTTAAGTCACGTCCTCCCGAGTATTGACTCTAGGTGGTGCTCTGCCCCTTGAGAATGGAAAGGTTGCAGGACTTGATTCCCCAGGATAAGCCAAGGACATGTGCTTACATCTACTCCATGGATATAGCCAGCTCAAGTAGCAGGCTTGAGTGGCCAAACTAAGCGTTTTCACTGCACACTGCTGGCCGTTTGTCCAGAGGGGCTCAAAAGTAGTTGTGCTTGAAATATCTCCCAATGGGCTAATCTGTAACAATCCTGAGACCTTCTAGAGGACATAAATGAGGGTCTGACTTCGGTTCAGATGCAGAGCATGTGTAGGGTCTCCCTTGTCAGCAACCTCCAAAGCTGAGGCTGAGGCAGATGCCAGGTAAGTCTTGGGCCTGCACTTAAACTTTCAGCATAGACACAGGTCGAGCTAGTTCACACCAGCCTTTCTGGCAACGATGGTCAATGAACAGCAAACACCACAGATAATCCCAAACATACATGTATACCCAATGGTAAAAGCAGTAAGGACGAGGGATAGCTGAGACATTTATGCATTGCACACAAGACCAACAAGATGTATAGAGTTTAGGAAATACTGAAGGGTGGAGGGTGAGGATGATAACACAGTAGGATGAAGTTTGAGGAGCATCATGCCAAGGGAAAGATGAATGAGTTAGCAAGGAAAGGCAATGGGGTTGTGTGCTGGTGGAGATATAAATTTCAGAGTGCCAGGCCTGACTTGCAAACATTTGGCTACATCTGGGGTTTCACAGAAGGTGCAAAAGTGGGTTCAGCAGCACATGGAGCAACTTTGGCTTGGGGTGTGCAGAAAGGAAAAGCAGCAAGGGAAAGGAGACGGGTATACACACAGAGATGGCACTGGCACATGCACAGTACATGATGAGAGATGAAAGCCATATGAAGTTCTTACCTCCCATAAATCCCAAGGTAAAGACTAAGCATGTCAAAGAGCAACAAAAATAAAACATGTTTATACATGATTATTTCAGTGAGTACAAACATTACAGATGCTGATCAGACTGAAGCAGACGTACACATTCAACAGCCCTTATCTCTGCACGTTTTAAAAATATTTTTTTTAGTACCTGAGTTTATACACCCCTCCCCACTGCACATCCAAATTTAAGGACCAAGGCATTTGAATAAGGGTTTTTTCTACCTCTAGTATGAGGGGAGACAGCCACCAAGCCACAGTTGGTTATCAGTGGCAGATCACACAGCCAGAAAACAAGCCTCATGAGTTTGTGGTCCATCAGGGTTAAATATACTCCCATGTATCCCCTCCACCCAATAGAGTTAGCATGGTTTCAGAACCATGTCTTCAACTGGTGTCTTTGGATCAGTAGTGAAATATCTTAACCTCTTTGCCATAGTGCCCACCCTACAGGAAATAAATTCGACTGCTTTGAAAATTATGTGGTTTTCACTAGGTTTTGTACTGTGGTTACCATTAAAAAGTACTGGTTTCAGACTCTTTTAATGACTTCTGAAGCTAATAATAAATATATTAGAACACTAAATATGCTATTGCTGAGCAGTTTTTAAAAACCCACTCGATATATTTGTTGTTTGCCAGAAGGGTAACAAATAATTCCATTTTAAGCCAAATGTATACTCATATCCTATGCCAGTATACCCAATTATCGAAGTTATCACTGATGATTCAGAGGAAAAAAAAAATCCCAGTAAATAATATTTTTGGAAAAAAGCTTACCCTAGCATCCAGTTTGTTCTGTCAGGTAAGCAGACATGAAACGCCAATCTGGCCACTTAAAGTTCCAGAAAGTGGAGCTTGCCATATTGGCGTGTATCAAACTATGATAATAAAATAGTATTTTGCAGATACAGTGTTTTAATTCAGAAGAATCAAATGCCTAATGTTTGATCTCTCTAATAAGAGAGGTCTCATTGCTAAAAAATCTGTGTCATACAGGTCTATTTGGTATAATGATACTGGAATAATACTGTAAATATCCCAATTACGTTTATTACAAATTTTAATGGCAACCACAAGTAAAAAAATAACCATTTCATACTTAGTTGTCTCAGTGAGGACAACAGCCAAATTCAGGATGCACTTCAAAGCTTCCAGACATTTAGATACAAGATGCAGTGCAGTCCACCTGCCTCCAACAGTGGACAGGACCAGGTACAGGCCAGACCAGAATTAGGCATCTTCCTTTTTGATACTCCACTGTGCAGCACTATGCTCAGGGAGGGAGCTACTTCTTAACTATGAACAGAGACTACGTTAACCCAGAAAAACAAAGGCTTCACATCACTTGAGTATCCGTCTACAGCTTTATTCACCTGAAGTAACTGCAGATTATCAGTGTCTGTTTATTAAAAATCCCCTTTGAGAGCAATTTATAGCAGAAGCACAGAACTAAAGCTGAATTCCCATCCACAGAGTAACAGTTTAAATCCACATAGCATACAGAGGATGCTAATCTAGGGAGGGATATACATGAAGTTGAACAAGTTGTCAATCGGTAGATCATCAGAGTAAAGCACAAGCAGCCTACAAACACCCAGTGCCAGGCTGTGGCCAAGCTAATAGTCACCTGATTCTCACTGGACTTACACATCCAGCAGAGAAGACCAAGGTGTCCATCTGCAAGGCGCAGGTCTGGGCACCCAGCCCAGCTACCCACAGCTCAGGTCCACGTTATCAATCATGTGGGTGGAGGTCACACCACACTTGGCAACAAATCAGTTATGAAGAGAGAAGGAATGGTGATATGAACCAACCTGGGAGGCGGGTGTGGGGGCCTTCCCCACAGTGGCATCTGGTTTAATGGGATCAAAATCCAGATCCAACAGGCTGGCTCCCTCCTGGAAGGGCCCAGGGGCATCAAACTTGGCAGCAGTGAGGAAGAAAAGCAGTACGAGCATTAGACACACACGCGCACGTGCACACAGTAGGAGAAGGATACGTGATATCCAGGAGCTAAGGCTGCAAGCACAGACGGCACTGTGGCAGTGCAAACACCTGATGTGACTCCTAACTGCTTGGTGCCTACAATCACGGGCAATTTGCATGGGTGCCACTGTAAAGCAAACCTGAGCTTCTTCCATAAGACTCATTCATCTTCCCACCTGGCCAAATGAGCTAACACAGTGTAAGCACCTGACCTGCTGTGGTCAAAAGGATCACTGCCACTGTTAACTTAGAAGGGCTTCTCTTCTATTTGTATCTATTCCCCACAGCTCATCCAGCTGCCTTTGTACTGAAGGCCCAGGACAGACTCCCTCAGCCACATACAGAAGAGCTTCCATCCGTACAACTTATCTCAGGAACACAGATCCAGGCAGAAAACCATTCAAACTGCTGGAAGGCAAGTCCGAGACCTCAGGGTTAACTCCCAAAGCTCCTAATTCCCTCCTGTCTTCTGAGACAGAAATATAGAATCTGCCAGCTCACCCTAGCTAAGGGATTTGAATCACTCCACAATCCAAAAATGTTGGTTTCAATGGTTTCCATTTCTAGACATGCCTGAAACATGCACACACGAGTCTTCTAACAAAGCATAAATTTGAGAGGCTTTGCTACTGTCTTCAAAATCAGCAGAGTAACTCCCTTTGATTGATTAACACTCTAGCTAAAGACAATGATGGCATATTTGCTACCATTAATAAAACAGTCAGTACAAAGGACGTGAGTAATTAGTATTCAAACCTGAACTATCACTTTGCGGTTTTAGATTTAACCTAATCACTACAAGACACTCCTTTCTACTCAGCTTCAGAGGAAGCTGTTCTCTCCAGGAAGTCCCAGAAGATTTGCCCCTGTTTCTACTGACCTCACAGCTCACTGGCCCTACTGCTTCAGCTACCTCTCCAACAACACACAAAGTATGGCAGATTGGTCTCCACAGTTATATCATAGCCCCCACAATGGAAAAACTCCTGCAAAGTACCAAGAGACACCCTTTAAGAAAAAGTCATCTGAATACAACCCATACTACCATCATTTTCACCTCCTCTAGTTTCCTCCTACTCCAATTCTCTTTTAGATTTTTCTCTCCCTTATAAAAATCTCTTTTTGAGCCTCACAGGGATGGGGACAAGGAACCAAGCTCTCCCATCTCATAATAATAAACCCTGACCAGAATGCAAAACCAACTGGCATTCTAGTACACTCCTCCAGCACACCTAGGCCACTCATCAGAGAGGCTCCAACCCCAATCTTTAACTTTGTTTTGTAGTGAGACATCAAAGGCTTCAGTCATGGACTAATCTTACCTACCATTCAAGACTTATGTGCAAGAGCTAGCACCCCTTGCCTTTACCCAGATCTCCCACAAGACAGCTCACTGGAGCTGAGACACCTGACAGGAATGGCCCTGGGCAACACACCAAAAGCTAGTGGCTGTTGGTGCTTCAGTGAAGATTGTTCTGGCAACCAGAGTCCTCTCGCAGAGCTCCCATCTGACTGAAAGTCACAGCAGATCCCGTCCTGGGTCAGAGCACTGATCAGGTGCAGAAGAGTACATCTGACTAAGGGCTGGCATTCACATGGAAATATATGATACAAACCATGGGACAGAGAGAGCTGTCCATTATGATACAGGAGAAAGAAGCAGAGAAAATGACAGAGAATTGCTCATCTGCCTGTGGTCCCCACCTTCCAACACCGCTGTGAAAACATCTGTCTGCTCTGTAGACATTATCTATTGCAATGCAGTATCTGACATGGACTTCCTTCCCTCCCCACTCCACCTCTGCTCCTCAGCAGCTGGGTGGAAGGTGGCAAACCAAAAGCAATGTAGCAGCATGATGCAAGAAAAAGTTAGGGAATGAGTCACAGATGAGTGCTGATAGAGACATTACTTGTGCATTAACAAGCATTTAGGAAAAAAAAAATGTATATATTTAAAAAAAAAAAAAAAATAGATGCGGGTATCTCATGATACAGCCAGAAATCTGGTCAGGCTCCTACAAACATAAGGATTGCCATTCTCCTAGATCCAACACAGAATTCCCCACCTGGGCATCCTCACTTGCAGTGATGTAAATCAAAAGGTAAGCAAAGAGGAAAATATATAATTTGAAAATGTCTTTCCTTTTTCAGGGCTTCAAAAGGTGCCACATAACAAGAAAGAAATATTCTGATAGGAACCGTTGGCTGGTGAAGAGAGACAGACACTGTCAGCAGTCCTGAATTCACAGCAGGCACAGTCCTGCCCATCTAACCTGGAGGCACCGATTCGGAAACAGAACTTCATGAAATTCCTGTTGGCCTTTGCTGTGCAGGTGTGGGCTTTATACTACAAAGTCCAAGTGTGCAAAGCACAAAACTGCCCTTTGCCAGAACTGGCGCAGATGCCAGGGTCAGCACTTGGGGATGTACAAGAGCAGAAAGCACATGCTTCATCCACACCCAGGATCAGTGGGTCTGGAGGGAGCATATCATGGGATATGAGTGAAGCCATAATCCACGTGCATTGCTGCTGAACAAATGCACCGATTACTTTCTGGCACCTTCAGCAGTTGCATTTCTCCCATTTCTTCTATGAATGAAAGCTCTCAAAGCGCAATGTGTTAGTCAAAGCTGCCTTCTAGCCACCCTCCCCTCTAAGTTAGCCTCCTATCTAACCCTTTGCCTCCTAAGGTCCGATGCTGAGCTTGCTTTCCTCCTTCACCTGACCAGGTTTCATGGCTTGGCACCTCCGAAGAGAAGAAATGTCAAAAGAAAAAGTTCAGAGGCAGACAAATATAAGGCAGGGCATAGCAGCTAACCTGCGAAGGGGTTGTCACACTTATCTCAGGGACAAAATTGTCATCAAACAGACTGATGATGTTCTCCTGCTTGATCTCCTTGGAGGGGGTGACTTTTGGAGGCGGAGGCACCGGAGGCCCTTTCCTCAACTGCATGCAAGTGAGCATACGGCCACAGCACAGACGGCGACACCAAAAAAAACCAGAGACAGGAACCAAGTTAGTCACAAAAACTGAAAGTGGGGGAAATCACAACCACAGGCACAGAGCAGGGTCCAATCAACTCCACCTGAAGAGAGAGGGAGGGAGGGCAAAGGGCTGAATTGAAACAAAACAAAAAAAAACAACCACACGCCTCCAGAGAAGGTTTGGCATCATTAGTTACACTTCAGCTGTGGGCAAGTTTCCCTCTGCAGAGGAGAAGCGTAACGCAATTAATATGCATTGACAGGGCATGCATACATAATTAAAGCATGTGCAACCTTCAAAAGAACCACTGGGAAGGGAGCAGATCAATTACTGAGAACATGATTCAATAAACCAGATCAGCACTGTCTCCCTTTGCTGTACTTACCATACGAATGAGAGCTCAGACTCAACTTCTCCTGTTATAGGTAGGTGACCATGAAGACAGACTCTGATCTGCCCAGTACTGTTTCCCTGGTGCACTGGTTATCAGTGTACCTTAAGAAAGGTCAGAAGGAGCTCCTGATGGCATCTTACCACTTCTCAGCTTTAGGCAAGAACAATTCAAACTTCTGAGAAGCCATGACTGCGGTGGGCCCAACTCTGCTCTCAATTTCACCAATGAGCATTGACACTAATGAAGTTGTGTTTCCCAAATGGAGATCCCATAAAACGCATAACAAAGTCTGACCCTGTAACTCTAACCCATCCCAATACCCACCATCATGCTAAAAGACTCAGCCTGACACCACATCCACAACCCCGTGGGAAGCTGTGGTAGATTCTCCCCTAGATCAACCCATCCACATCATTTTCACGTTTTCCAGTGGCCAAGGCTCAATGATCATTTCTAAATCAAATCAAACTTTGAGAAGCTGCTGCTGTGTTGGAACAAAGCTGCCATACAAGTTCCCAGCACCACAGCAATGCTCATCAATGACAATGCATTTCCATTTTGGTTTAGAATTACTTGATCTTCTCATTGTACTGAGGATCCCAAGGTAGCAAGACTCAGAGACCTGACAACGGGAACCCAGAATATCAGTGTCAGGCCTAGATCTGAAACACAGCAATTCTCGAATCCTCATCCTGTATTCACACTCCTCCAGCATATAACTGAGCTCTACATGGCACTTATTCATATTGCTAAGGATATGCCCAGTTTTCTACTGGGTTAACCTACTTTAGAGAGTGTGAGTATGCAATCATACATTCACCACTGAATAGCTGACTAAGGGAAATAATGAAAATAGTGTGTTCACTTCCAACTTTTCACTGTTAGCAGAAGGTGGTGTGTCCGTGTTTCCTGAGAACAATCCCTTCCGGAGAACAATCCCCTGCTTGCCAGTTGTAAGAAGGGACCAGAAATTTCAGGGAAAAGCTATTCTCGGAAGAGACACACCATCTGCAAAAGTGGGAGGCTCCAATTACAAACTTCAAAAACAACAGGATTGTATATTCACATTGGGTTATACCTGGAAATTCATCAAGCATGAACAACTTTGCCACCTAGAATAAAACAAATCCTCTAAAATTTTCTGCTGACTTGGATCCCACAGAGCTTTACGTGTGTAAATTCAACATAGTTGCACTGATTTCAAAAGCGTCATTACAGTGTTTCAGTGGTGTAACTGAGAGCAAAAGCCTGACCTTTGAAATTTCACAGACCCTTGAAATCCTGCGTCATCATCAAACTACTCAGTGCAGAGAGCTGATAGCAGTCACTTCTTCCAAAGGACAGAAATAAACTGTTTTCAGGAATTAATAGACAGTAAAAGAGCTATTTTTTTTTCACATAGGGAACAGTTCAACATTTAGTTAGTATTTATGTAGTGTCTTTTGTTTTGCTGCCTTTCTCTCCACAGCCTTTGCTTATGGTTTGCACTAGTATTTCAGACAGGAACAGGCCAGAGAATTGTACTTGTTGCTTTTTGCTCCATCCTGCCCCAGAGGATAATGCCCCTAGCCTCCTTGTAACAAATCGCTTACCCATACGTCAGAAGTAATGACACCTGTGAAGATTTCAGTATTAAAGCCAAGCACCACTGAGAGAGCAGACACTGGTGTTTTCCAGCTGGATGGCAAGCTGACACACAGTTTCTAGACTTTCTCCATACAGACACCAGGCTTCGCTCTGAGTATGAAACCTCCGTCCTCGTCTTCCCTCCCTCCGCAGTCAGCTCCACTTCCTAGCACCTAGTATGAATATGGAGCGGAGCTCTTGTTCTTCACTGTGGTGGGGCCTGGGAGGATGAGTTAAATACAGGTCGGGAAAAGGCTGCCAGGCGGTGGCAGCATTAGCCACAAATACCATTTCAGTCTTGCCTGTGGCCCATCTGAGGTTCCAGCCAGGGCTGCACTGGAACATTCTGCTTGCTCGACAAGGGGTGCCTCCAGCCCCATTCCTGTGGGCAGGAAGGCAGCAAGTGAAGGAGAAAACACTTGCAGGCTGGCAAAAACAAGGCTTATGTGTGCTATTTAAAGGACAGGGAAGAAGCCAAACTCAATGAGACAAGTCCACAGGCAGGGTGAGTGAAGTCTGCAGTGAACAGCTCAATAAATCTGTACAATTTCATGTTTCAAATTTTAATCAAGTTATGGCAATCTGAAAAAAACAGGAAGGCAATTCTGGATGCACTATCCTCTCTCCCCTATACACATACCCTACTCCAAGGTCCTAGCCAGGGTGGTAGCGAAGCCGCTGAAGGCTGTGCAATGCTGAGTGGTGCAGAGACCCTGGGTCAAAGTCCTGAAAAGACACTGCCAGGCATCCACACATCTCACAGGGCTGGAAAAGACCCTTTTGCCAATGTAAAAACATCCCCTTTTTATGCCTAGATAATCCTGAAAATGAAAAAACGCAATGGAGGGAAAAATATTGTGAGAGGCTATCCAGAAACAGGAGACAACCTACACCACAGGCTTGGATTTAGAATCATGCTGCTACTTATGACAACAGCAAAGAAGTTCTGGGCTGCACCTGTCTCTTTTCAGAAGCAATAGGATTTATCTTACCAGTTTGGCCAGAACCCTTCTCAGCTTTAATTCTTCCTGGAAGACTCCTCCCTGGTGTCCCACTCACTGAAATGCAAGGATTGGCACCAGACATAATTTTGGCCTAGTTACTAATTTTCCCTGCTAAGCTTTTCCTTCACTCAGCAATAGAGGGATGGGAAGAGGAAGCAAATGTTTTTCTCTAAATCCCAAAGCAAAACGTACCACATGTTGAGTAGCAGGAGCTACGTCTTCTATTTTAGACATGCCACTGGGTGTCTCCTGTGTAAGAAAGGGACTAACTAACAAAGGCCACATGGAAGGTATCAGACTCCATATAATGGACAGTCTTCTTCCTAGTACCCATCTAATTTCTTCGTAGCATAAGAATAGAACGCCTTTATTTTTAGCATAATATTTTATCTTGGGATTAAAGTAAAACATCATGCAAAGTACACATGTTCTCCTTATCCTTAATCAATGTTAAACTTCTTACTTTGAATCTTCCTCAGATACAGAAGTTCTTGAGAAGAAAATGGACCACTGAATTCCACAGGTTAATTCACATGTAAAGAACAAACTTCCTTGCCTAGCTACAAACTGGATCTTCTTGGCCATCCTACTGGACAGCAAAATGTATTACTGGCCTTCCCCCTGCAGAGGTATTCAGAGACAGCTTAGTTCTTCCCTATATGATATAGAGATGACCAATGAGCAACTTGCATTCTTAGAAACCAGTGAAGGAGAACAACTGTCATGTCATATTCTCTGTGCTCAGTAGCAGGAAAAGATTCAAAAAAAACAACTGATGGATGTCTTTGACTCACGGAGCTTGTGCCATCAGCAGTCATAATGCAGAGACATGGTCAATGTCATGGGGACTCTACCTGTGATGGTGATTTTGGGATGCTTGCCCCAGGTGTTTCCAAAGTGGACGGTTCCAGCTCATGGTTGACAGTCTTGGTCTCAGGGCTGGTGATGGGAGATCCATCTGGTGGAGGCGAGGGGCTTTTATTTGCTTTCGCTGGGGTGCTGTCACTGAAGGAAGTGGAGAGAGAAAGGGAGAAAGAGGGAAAGAGAGAGAGAGAAGTCTGAGCCAGGCCTAGAAGGATTTGTGCTAACCAGCACAGATCAGTGGCCTCCATCTCTTTGCTTTACTGCCCAGACACGTGATCAAGACATTAGAAGCCTCTACAAGCTTCTGAGAAACATCTTTGCTGAGTCATTTGCAGTCGACCACACTGCAGCAGCATTACTGTGCAGCACGCTTCTCACTAAATTCCTCCTGCATGGACATACTTTGCCTCAGACACAGAAAAACAAAACCCCCAAAACAAACAAGTGTCCTTAATTCTGCTAGATTCTAATGTAAATGCCCGATATTAACTCACAGTCTTTTAATACTGGGGAAGCAGGTAAGGGAGGGAGTTCTGTGCAGCTCATTTAGTTTTGAATTCTACAGATAAGAATTTTTCTATGTGGTAGTGTACTGGCACCTGCATGGGTTATGACTAATAGATTCGCAATGCTTGAACTAAGGTTGTAATCATAGAATATCATATTCCTCTAACTGGCTAAGCTGCAAAAGGGGCAAAGTAGCCAGAGGCTGCACAGATCATTCCAGACAGCAAAGAAACAGTGAGATTCTGGCTACTAATAAAGACTTCTCTATTCTAGAAAGTCTTCCCAGCCTTGTTTTCAATGATGAACCCCTTCTGCCCTTGCCTTTCCAGTTGGTCCTTATTCCAGAACTGTTTCTGATACACAGTCAAAAGGGATTCTTCAGGGAATTAAGATGCAAGGAGCATATGCCATTTATTTGTTCATAACTTGGCCAGATTTTTCAAAGAAATGGCAAGAGGCACACGCTTTTCCCTAAGGGCGTGCCCTGGTCAAACGTCAAGTCTGTGCTTCAAAGTACAGAATCATGAGAGATTTAGTAAGAAGTCGGTGACTACAGAATTTCAACAGGGATAAAGGTAAAACCATTTTCCCGGCCTAATTCTCAGGAACAGCTGAATCATCTTGGCTGAAATTCAGCTCCCCAAAAAGCAACAAATCAATTTATCTCAAGTTGTGCAGAAGCACAGACACTGGTAGGGGATAATTTAGCAGAAGTGGTTAGTTTGGCAAAACTATACACAGCTGAAACCGAATATTGCAGAATATTGCAAAAGGACTGTGCAACCTCATCTACAGGGAGTGGTATTTGCCTCCACTTATAAAATCACATTTCTTGTGAAGTTAAAGGCCCTGGAGGAGGCTGGAAGGAACAAATCCTCTCCTCCAACTTGAGACAATAAATCCTTGCACAGAGACAGGACTAGAGCAATGGAGACCTGATTCTGCAGGGACATCAAGTCGATTAGTTCTTTGTTCTGTCCCCAAGAGAGCCCAGAGCTCCAGACACATACATCCACTCACACTTGGATGCCCGAGGTGTGGTGGTCATCGGCTAACATGCATGATGGCCTTATTCCTAAACACTCATAGTAAGGGGAAAGCAAGAGGAAGAAGGGACAGCAAGGCATTTCAACAAACCTCCCCTTCCAAGCAAGCATCTCCCCCTGCTCAGCATTCCAGCTTTCAAGCTCCCCGTCCCATTCCCTCTTCATTCACTTCACCATCACCCATTCTCCCCACTTTCTCCCCATATCCACACCCCAAACGCACATTTCCCTCAAAGCGTTTGTTCTCAGGTCTGCATGCAGGTCAGATGTTTCTCAATGACACTGATGCCAGCGGCACACTAACAGGATGCAACAAACCCAATGACGTTCTCTGCCAGCAGCTCTCAACCAGGGGCACACACGCCAAGGGAAAAGGAGAGAAAGGAGACAGAAAAAGGGAAGAGAGGGGACTAAAGAACACGTATGCCAACCCCTGCAGCTCTGCAGTTTGACTGGATATGCCTACAGTGTCCTTCCTCAGAGATCCTCAGAAATCACTTCAGAACAGTGGGTTCTGTGAAGAATTCTGCAAAATTGACAAGGTTGTGCTACAGATTAAGAGAAGTAACTGTTGGAGGGTAAAGGTAAGAAAGCCCTGCTTGAAATAGGAGTCACCAAGGAACAGCAGAAAATAACAGAAAATGTCCTCTGATGCTAAAGTTGGGGAAAAAAATGTTACCTTCTCTAGAGTTGAGAGTACCTTGGAGAAGATGGGGGATACAGTGATCTACAACTAGACTGCCAAGGCTCCTCAAATGCCCAGACTACACTGGGAATATTGGGACTACTGGCTATCAGCTGGCCTACCACCACAAGGGTAGACTTTTCCTTCTAGGGACCTGAAAAGGCTATTTCTCCCACTGAGAAAGGAGTTCAGGCTTATTTTCTAAAGGCCATTAAACAGCTTTTTAGTGCCTTATTTCTGGTGCCTGGCAGTGACCTAATTTGGAGATATATTGATAAAAGGCTCCTACACAAGAGGCAGCCCAGTTTCTTCCCCTCATCCCACAAGGGCTGAGAGAGCCCCACACTAAAGCCTTCATTAAGTCACTACTATTTACAGCTTGTTTGATGTGTTGGCTGATCCCCCCAGGAAAATGCCAGTGCTAATTTTGGCTGAGACTTTTCCAGCCCCTGCGCAGCACCTTCATTCCTGCACTTGTTGCTTTGCACGCATTTAGCCAGTGTAACCAGCATGAAGCAAGCTTGTCACTGGGGTCCTCTGTCCTTCGTTGGGTCCCCAGGGAGCGCACATTGCCCACACAGAGCAAAGTCCTGTCTCCAAACTGACTGTTTGCTCCAGGAAACACAGGGAAAAGCAAGAGTACAAGGACTGTCCCCACTGACCAAACATGAGTACCAGAGTAAAAATCAGTCAAAACAACAAGGTCATTACGCTCTCTTTTTCCTTCCCATGAGCAAGTGGGAAGTGATGCCAAATCCAGGAATATCAGGCAGGGAAGGGAAGGGAAGGGGGTGTCATATTTCTTCTGCAAATAGAGAGCAAGGAACAGGGTCTAATGCAGTTACTGCAGCTGAAGGGAAAGCCAAAATCCCCCAGACTCTTTTAGTGCTGCTGAGCTCCCAGACCCCTCATGGGGCTGCCTCATCTGTTCTGGAAGAGCAAAATAACATCTGCTGATGGGGTTCCCGTGTGCTTGTAACAATCCTACATGAGAAGATGAAACCTACTTTCCAATATGGTAAAAACAGACCAGTCACCTCCTGCCAAGTTCTCAAGTCAAGAAAAAAAGGTTGGCATCTCAGCTAAGGCTCAGACAGGCCTTAAGTAATCGATTTTTTAGCACCAAAGTAGGCTGGAGCATTATTTAAAAAAAAAAAAANAAAATAATAAAAAAAAAAAAAAAAAAAAAAAAAAAAAGAGAGGGCAGGAGAAAGGAGGAAAAAGCACCCACATACCCAAACATATGGTAGCACAAGTGTGCATTCTTGCTGCAGATTGAAGAGTACAGATCCCGGACCCTCCTTTCCCTGCACCAGGGGCTGCACCTTTATCTGTGACCCCAGCAGCTGCTCTGACAGCAGAAACCCCCAGCACAGGCCAGGTGAGGCACCTTAACTACTGGGCCAGTTGGACTTTATCAGGGCAGAACAGGAGCATGGTGTGGCTAGAGTTTATGGATATGAGATTTACTAGCTCTCCCTCTGCTGTAGCATCCATCCATTCTCAGTGACTTGAAATATTAAACCTCCTGCCTAGTGCAGGTACAACAGTGGTCTGACCAGAGAGAGACATTCAGAGTACTCCAGTGAATCCTTCTTTTCCTACAGTAGAAAACCTCAAAATAGTAACGCCACAAGACATTCCTTTACTACTTTTCATTTGAGGATACAAAATCAAGATTTGCCCATCAGCTTCCCTGTGAAATTACCATTCCTCATCCTCTAACCTCCCACTTTACAAAGGATGCATAGCAGAGAAAAAGTGAAGTGTTGTGTGACTTGCCTAGTCAGTGGGAAGCCAGGATCAGAAAAGCAAGGATCCCAATCCACCAGCACTTACTTTTATTGCTGGTAGGACATCATATTGAGACTTATAATTTAATTTTTTTCTTCCTGTAAGGACCCCATGGAAGGAGTACCAACACAAAGCCTAAGAAAAAATTAGAGGAAGTTTCCATGACATCATGCAGCAATTCCCACTTTGCTCCTGAGCATGTTCTACCCAGAGTCCTTGACGTTGGCTACAGGAACTAGGCATTGTGGCAATCCAGTTATTCAATGACATCACTGTCTTGAAAGGCAAGATGCTGACGTTACTCTTTATATAAGACAACAGGCTTCCTTTTCCTTCAGCCCTGTACAAAATTTTTAAATGCATGGAGCAAGATAGTGAGGATCCTCAAGAACATGGCAAGTGAGGAGCAAAGCTGGAAGTGTCCTTCTCCCACCTCATCATCCTCCCAACTGCAACAGGTAGATAGAACAGGATTTCTGGATGTGAAAGACCTGCCTCATGGTCCTCCCTGGCCAGGCAGGGAATGAGAATGCAGCATTTCAGACCTGTTCAAAAGGGCAAGCCCCACTAGGTAAAACTAGAAGTTGTTAATCACCAAAATTGCCCATACTGCCCATGGAAAACCCAGCACCGCACTTTCAGTCACACAAAACCAACTGAACAGACAATGTCTGAGCTTTCACACTGCCTTCTTAGATAGGAAAAGAAGCAAGGATTCAAACCAGGCACACAAGCAGTTAATGGGATTATCCAGACACAGAGAGATCTCAGCAGGACCCAGCAGGCCATAAACACATCGTATCATGCAAAGGACCCCTCTCCCATCACAGGGTTAACACGTGCCAGGCTGTTAGAGTCCAGCAACAGCCTTTCCAGTTTTAGGAACTAAATCAAACACGAATCGAAATGCTGCTCTCCGTACCGGTACCTGCTCATCTTTTTCCTCAGCCTGGCGAACAGTTTAGTTTTCTTTCTGTTGAGGATGGCACGCAAATCATTTCCGTTACAGGATGGCACAGTCAAACCAACGAGGATAAATTAAGCTTCCAAGCACTCATTCACTTGGTGCCACAAAGCTCAACGTAATCAAGATGACAAGATATCTCTCTATCACACAGATACACACACACAAAAAACATGTATACATTTCCCTTGGTTCCTAGAAAGCTATGGCCTGGGTAGGAGAGGGCTTTTTGTACCTGTCAAAGATCTACATACATTTGAACAAACTAGTTTTCCCTGCACATTGTGACATGGGGCCGGGGTGCACACGGAGAAGAAAAAGGAAACTATATAGACCAGCAGAGAACTGTAAATGTCCTTTTTTCATAGGTAATTGCAGCTCCTCACTCTCCCCTGTAAATATCGGTACACAAGAAACAAGGTCCCCATTCTCCTTCACTTATGCAATCTGTGCACAGTCTTATAGGTGGAAGCTAATCAGCAGCTTTCCTATTATGTCTTATTCTGGTTAGTCCAATCATACTAGGATAATGCTACAGATTTCCTAGGTCTTGTAGGCATCTGAACCCTGAATGTTCAAACTCTTTCAGAAGCAAATCCCAAACATATGTCTGAGGTTCCCAGAAATACATCAGCTGCTCTGTGCTACTGTGCTACATAGCCAGCATCAGATTCATCAGCCACAGTAATATTTCTGTAGGGCCTCATGTGAATGCCACAATGATGTGCACAGATAATCGCCTCTCTTCTCACACCTCCTCATTCATTTCCTGCCATTGTATCCATATCCAATCTCCTTCCCAGTAGAGAAGGGTTAGGGAAGCATCTGCTCCTACTGCAGACCACAATGAGCAATCAGATTAGTGAGGGCTATTTCCTCGTGCGCACTCTCGCTCCAGCCCCGCACCAAAATGAGAGGCCAGATGTGCAGGAGAGACAGAAGTGCCTCACAGCATTTCCTGGTCACTGCAAAACATATTTACTATTCCGGCAAAACTTTCCTACATCCTCCTCCAACACCCTGCTCCGCTGTGCTTGGGAGGAAGAGAGTTGCTCTGGGGTAGGTCTGGCACCTCAGCCGAGATGCGGGGAGTAAGTGATGAAGCAGCAGCACTCAGACTGCAACCTGCACAGGGACCTCTGTGTGCGCGCTCATTTTCGGTTTTTTAGGGCCATGTGGTCTCGTAGCCAGCCAAAGAGCACAGAACTGCAGCTGAGAGACCCATTACAGCCCCCGACAAAGCTAGCAGTTTGCGGGGGCAGGAGTCTTGAATACAGATAATTTATTCATTGGAAGCTCTTTCAGGGCAGAAACTTCATGCCACAACAACAATGAACATGCCTGGGCCAGGCTGTCACTACAGCCTACAATCACTTCCTTGAGGAAGAAAGTAAGAAGGAGGAAGGAGCTGGACAAAGCTATGGCTACAGACTTCATCTGTCCTGTTGCCTCATCCTAGGACCCTGAAGGATGCTGCTATCAGAGGCAACATGGCACACGGCAGCAAGAGGATGGGCACCATGGCCTCCTCGCAAGGCTTCAGTCTTGTTGAGTTGTGACGATCAACAGACACCACGTGCTAACTTGGGAAGAAGATATTATTTTCAGAAGAAGCATTCCTACTAGCATCTTGGAAATTTGGTGTTAGCAATCCAAAATTCAGGGGCCAAATTCAACTCAAATGTCCTCTTTTTTTAGAGCTGGCAAATACCACATACATTGCTGGAACAAGACACATAAGTCATCTATGCGGAACTGCAATAGGAGGTTAAACTGGGAGGAGAGACAAGGGAGCACAGAGGTCTCAATAGCTGATCTAGCCCTTCCAAATGAATGCACTCAGAGCACAGCTTGCCTTTACTTCACGCTGACTTCACCTCCTCCCTCCATCAATACACCAATTGAGGACTTGGGCTGTGCTCCTGCTCACCCGGCACGTGGGATTAGCAGCAGCTGGAAGCCAGAGCCTGACACTGTTTCATCACTCACGCATTTGGATGGGAGCCAGACAAGCCTCATCCAGAGCCCGACCTCTCCCTCCCCTCTCAGTGCTAGAGAATGTGCAGACTTGCACTTAACCATACAGGACTGGACCCAGCTGAGGAAAGAAAACTAAAGGCCTGGAGGACACTCACTCCTTGTATACGTGCAGATTGGAAGTGCTCTGAGATCAGGAGGCCTCATACTAGTGAGGCTGCAGCTAATTCCACAACACACACAGAGGAAATGCACCTCAGCTAGGTACACAGGAGGTGCATAAGGCTTTGGAAAATGGATGGTTCCAAGTTTGGAGGGCCAAAGAGGAGGCTGGGTAAACAAATGGGCTCTTGGTGCTCAAGCTCACAAGCTGCAGGTACATGGTGGAAACTTTTGAGGGAAAGAACAGGACAGGTGCTGGCAGCTGGACCCAGAAGGAAGGGCAGCTCAGTATTACATGCCAGTGCATGGAATTTGACTTTTAAAAAGCAGACCTGAGAGTCAGTTGCCTGAATATCAGCACCCAGTCAAAGTTTAGGCCTCTAGATGCTATTCTAGAAAGGTAAGATGTATTGCATTGTGTCCCCCAGCCCCAAGTGCAATCTTGGACACGCTCTAGGGAACCCTGGCTGCTATATGCAGGTAGTCAAATCACTCCCCAACTGACAACATGGAGGTTTCAATACCCCTAGTAGAGACATCCCTGTCCCTCCTCCCCTGCTGAGGGAAAGACACTACTCCCACAGTTACTGACCTGGGCTGTGCTTTAACGGGGAAGGCATTGCCTGAGTACTGCTTGTCTAGACCCAGCAGGACATCATGGAGGTTTTGGTTCAACTGCAAAATACAAAAACAAAAGAAAGAAAGAGAATGAGAAAAGAGCCCAAGTGCCAGAAAAGAGTCTGGGCTGGTCTGCACAGGCTGACCAAACACAGGGTTGTGCCTGGACACATGCACATACTCAGGTATCCCAGGAGAGGAAAGCCCTACATCTGTTTCCACTCCTCCATGGGGTATGAAACGCTGGAGCACTCAAACTGCTGAAGAGCTGCTAGCACCTGGTGGGAATGCTGTCTCCCTTACACATCAGACCTGCTTATAAAGCTTGGGACATGGCCATTTCAACTGTAGAGCCAAAGGCAGCTGGACTTCCAGTCAACAACAGGCCTTGACTTCACAGGCTGCCCGGGCCATCTAGGTTTGAGCAGAACCTGGATATCTTTGCAGAAATGCTATATTAGGGGTTAAACTCTCCCTGGCACCAAGGGCTGGAATATTCACTCCAGACACTCCTATTCTGAAGCAGCCAATTCATAAACAAGATGAGATGCCAGATTTATCATTGGTAGGAGGAGAGATCGAGTGCAATCAACATTGGAGGCATCATGCCGGCAACACCAGCAGTTAATTGGATGTTATAGCAGTAATAAGAAACAGATGGTTCTTATGGAACAAAGCAAAAGCCCTGCTCTCATACAAAACTCCTCAGGAAAGAAAAATCCAAGACATGATACAAGAAGAGAATTCCTGTCTAACAAGCATCTTTCCCATGTTTCACTGAACATGAGTTAACAGCAACAAACTGATAATTATAACAAACCTCCCTACTCTTAACAATCAGTTCATCCCTCAGTGGAGAAGAGCAGGCTATTAATTGGAAACGTCCCTATGAAACATCAGCAGGGCTCCAAATGGATGCATTACACCAAGGCAGAGGGCCCCCGACTGCTGGGAATTGAAGGACTATAATGTTGCTTGTTGCTTAGCGGCTGTCTTGTTGTCAGGATGACATTGGGGAGGGAATACAAGAGTTTTCCAGCTGGGCTCTCAGTCACTCATCAAGATTAGTGTAACATTTACAGAGGGTATGCAACTCTTAGGAGCAGCGTACAGACCTAAGGAATTCAAGACTTCTTTAGCTTTCAAGTGAAAAAACAAGAATGTATCTGTAAATGAAAGTGGCAGTGGGGGGCCTTCCCACAGACTGTTCCTGAGGTCTCTGATGGGTGCTGGCACACAGCATCAGGACCCAGCTTGCCATCGCCAAGTTACAACACTGCTGTGATTCCCAACTCGTGGCCAACTGGTAGCCCATACAAGGGCCATGCTAAGCACTCAAATGCCTTCTTTTGGGTCACAGGGCAGGAAAGAAGCCAAAACGGAGAGGTACTGCTGGGAAGTGTCTTCCTGAGGGACCAGACTGAGGCGGGTCTGAGTCTTCAGCCAACCTGCAGATTGACAGATTCCCTGCTGTTTGCATCCCCACAGTTAGAGAGATGAGGGTTCACAGCAGCTTGCTGCCAGGCAGCAGAGGAGAAAGCAAACAGATATCAGGCTGAGTGAGAATGCCCAGGTTACAGATCCATAATGTAGACAAACTAAAAAGGGAAGCAAGAAAGAGGCCTGAAAGCAGCTTCTCTTCCCTCTGTGGACCTGCAAATGAGACCTGCTAAGTGACATGAACTCCCTCCCCACTGCATGGCCCTGTGGTCTCTTCCCTGTGCTCCATCCCTTTACATGACTATCTCAGACAGCCTTTCTCCCAGGTGGGTCAGAAGAAACTAAGGGTTAACATTTTCTTCTCACATAGGGCAAATGTTCTGGTTTCTACAGCTGGTTTTGTTT
>VXBL01002581.1:652324-677642 GCA_013400195.1 Aramus guarauna
AGTAGGATAAGCTGTTAGTTGCCTTACCTTGCTCATTTCTTTATGGAAGTTCTCTTCTAGGCCTGCTATACTCTGGAATGTGTTGACGTAGAAACCAACACGACTGCCAAATGAAAAATGAGACAGAAGAACTTAATGGACACAACGCTCTCCCAAAAACTTTCAATTCTGCCCATTTTGCTACCTCCCACCCACCATTCCCATTCAAACTCAATTCTNGTAGGGTGATGGAAAGGAAAAGGACAGAGGCTGTGACACAGATGGAGCGTGGGCAGAGCTGGGGGAATTGGCAGGAGGACAGTTATTAATTCACTGTGAAGCCCCTCAGCACCAGGGGCAGCAAAAAAAAGCATGAACTGTTTGCTTCAGGGGCAGAAGAGTAAGAGAGCGCAGGCTAGGCACAGAGAGCAACAGGAAAGCAGAAGGATCAGCTGGATAGCAGGAGCCTGTGAACAACCTGTGGCACCTTAAAATCCCAGCAGCTGCCTGCTGCCCTCCCTCCTCCAGCCAGCCTGCCAGCTGCCAACAGAGAGTGCTGTACCAGCACCCAGCTGGAGGAGAAACAGCAGGAGGGAGATGCTCTCTAAGGCCAGCGGCATCGCTGTTCTGCACATGGAACCACTGCGATGCCTGTATCCCTCCCAGCTCCTTCCCCAGCCAGGCTTGCACGCTGCTTTGAGCAAAAAGTCCCAACACAGGCTGAGAGGAAAGGGGAGCGAAGGCAGACAGCAGCATAATCACTGCATTTAAAAATAAGAAACTGGGCCACTCCTAGGAGGATTTTGCCTGCTTTCCACTGCGCTCTCCCCATACATCAGCTTCTGCTGCCCTCCAGTTCATCCTGCAAGCTAATGTTGATCTGTCTCTTTCTCCTCCCTTTTCATCACCATACTCGCCAGTATAGCAAATCCATGGTCTCTGAAGTCTTCCTATTCTCTCAGCCTATTTTTCTCTGCCCAGACTACGTTTTGTTAAATAGAGTGCCACAGGACAGTTGTAACCACTAGTTCCTCACTGGGTCCTGTGTCACATAGCCAGGAGCACATTTAGAGGCAAGGGAGGGCAGCCATACCAGGATCCTTCCCTCATCTTTGTTCACCCAAAGCAGAGCAACCTGGCCTCTCATCCTCCTTCTTGCGTTAAACCTGCTGCTTCACTGGGTGCTCGTAAGCTTGCATGACGAGACATAGTGATCAAGACATCACCTCTTGGCTCTCTCCAACCCTGGTGACTGTATAAACCCTCTCTGATATCTCATCTTCCCTTCATCAGTCAGCTGACATACCCACTCAGCTGCAGATGTTCCTTCCAGCCAGCCAGCTCCACACCCAAAATCTTAGTGACCCAGCCTGCTCTGTCTGCTGTCCACAGCAGAAGTTGGGCCATTGCCCAGGAAAGTTGGGCAGAGTTGGTGGGGAAATGGCATTAATCAGACAAAGCATAGAAACACAGTTTCTCTTTGTGGTAAAATTGAGGTTTTCATGAGGGTCATGAAAGCAAAGCACAGAAAGCTCAGGGTGAACCTGTCTGGAGGGATGCTTGGATAGACAGATAACCCAGAAAACAAGAGCCAGCCCAAGCTAAGGAGAACAGTGATACAAGAGCTTGGGTCTTCGCTTCTTTCCAACCAGCCCTTGAGAAAACTTCCAGCACTCACCTATTCCATAGTGAAGGCAGCTCCTCCTGCAGATCAACGTTCATCTCTTCAAACACCTTCTGAGCCTTTACTAACTCTTCTTCAGCCTTAATAACAGAGAAGGGAGATTGTCAGCTCCAACACAGACAAGTACCCTGCAGGGCTGGGACAACTGTGACTGTTTTGACTTCTTTGGGAGACCAGGCAAAATTCTGGCATGGGGTTATCCCCATCCCAAATGAGTCTCCCAGGAACCAGAGTTGTATCGCACGTGACCTGATGCCCCTTCAGTTTGCATGTGTTACTCTCAGGTTTTCTCTCAAGGGATTTCTCTGTTTGGATACTCAGAAAGTAATTCAAACATCCACTAATGTGTTTTAAGTTCTGTAAGTTTCCCTGGCTTCAAAAACTGAATAGAGCTAGTCAGGCAGTTCAGCCTCCAGCTTGGATACCGATAAAGATAATAAGGGCCCCTACCCCTTGCCAGGTCTCTGGAAGTTGAAATCCATCCCAAATGGCGTTGAAGAAGAGTCCTCCCTCATGGGGACTCTCTGCTCCGTAAGGTCATGCCAAAGCCCCATCTCTTCTGAGGAAGAGAGGAGGTCTGCATCCTTGGCTGATACAGCTCTCACAAAGCTGACTGGAGAAGCAAGGAAGGGTATGCAAAGCATGAGTTGTGCCAGCAGGAGGCCAAGCTGGAGTGTGTGAGCAGCAGGTCTTGGTTTCAGCAGTCTCACATACTCTCATCGGTGAGGATCTAATACAAGAGCAAGCCCTGGCTGGCTGCTGGACACCAGCACCAAAGGAAATAGGCCTTGTACAGGACCTCCTTCTCCCAGCTGAGAGTTTAAATTTGATCTGTTCGTTTGACCTAGACACTGACAGACCCCAACACTGATACATGAATCCTGCCAGGTTTCAGTGACAAAAAGGATGATCCTGGTTTCTGTTGCTGACAGGTGACACCAGCAGCAAGCACATTCCCCTTCCTATATTTGCCCTAGGAGACCTCTTTCTCTCTTCAGTACCCTGACTTAAAACTCAAAGCTTGCTAATTAAAATGTTTCTATTTGGTAATTTGCAACAGCACCACATTCTCCCATAATCCTGTGCAGTGGGACGCGGGATGGCAAATCCCTGCATGAGCAGCTTTACGACACATCTTAACAGAAAGGTCAGCATGAATGCCTACTTATGTGTGACAACAGCAGGAACGTCACAACGCTGCAGGGCTCTGCAAAGAGCACAAAGGCACTGGGGAACTGGATCTCTCTATGAGCTTGCGGTCAGATTCCTACCTCTTCTACAAAATGAAGTTTTATCTTCCTTGTGCCAGCTTAATTAAAGAAATCCAGCTTACTGCTCCTTAGTGACAGCTATCTGCAAAGATAGGACTGATGGGACAAAGAACTTAAAAATATTTTGCAGTTCACAGTCTTGTTCCTCACAGTGTTGTGTAGGATCCTTACACTCTACATTTCTCTCCTGACTTAGGAGCAAGCCACAGTACCTCCTACTTTCCAGCTAGCTCCACCTTTCAGAGGGTTGCTCATTGCTGCCAAAGGCAAGGCTAAGACTTTGTACTCAAGATCAGAAGAGAAAATTTCTGCCAGAAAAAGACACAACTGGGACGTATTCAGAAGTTAAGCAGACCTTGTGAGGAACAGGCAGGGGGAGAAGGGGCCATGATGCTTCCACTCCGAAACCCCTGTACTTCACTGCTACACTCACTGAAAACCCCAACATTTCGAGAGAGTTTGCACAAAACAAACAAAAAGCCCATTTAAACAGAGACACAGCTTATGCTGGATCAGAGACAATAATCACAAAGACTCATTCTGCCTTAAAATCCTTCTATGAATGAATGTTTCTAATGTAACCATTTTAAAGGGAGGAAAAAAAATCCCAGTTCATCCTTTGGCTTTATCTTACTCTAATTTCCAAACTAGACTGGTACCAGAATCAACTCAGGAGATGTGATAGCTGGGAGATGAGGCACCATTGAATGCTGTTAGCTTTTCAGATATGGTGAATATTAATAACAGCCTTTCCCTCTCTTGTTTACCTGTTCAGAAGGTCAAAGAACCTAGGAAAGCAATGTGTGAATATTGTGACATCCCGAGGCAAAGGCAAAATCGGCAACAGGCAACGTTCACTCTAGAGTAGCTGTAGGAATCAGGGATCCATCTAATGCCTGTGGCTCAGCTAGTGCTCTCAGTCCCAGGTACAGCACTGAATGAATTCTTTGCTCCTTTGTCAGCCCAGGGATCTTCTCACCAGTGGGATTTATTTTGCTTTCAAGCAGGAGTCCTGACACTGGACAGCCTGGACTTCTTCCAGACAGAGCCAAAGACAGACATCAGTTTGATCATGAGCCCTGCTAGAAGAAAAGCCAGCTCACGCAGTACGGTGGGGAAAGGAGTAAAGACACAGCTTTCAGGGGCAGAGCCCATTGCTACCATAGCTGCACACTTCCTATTTCGGCTGCCATCTTTGCCAACCTGATGGAGAACTGAGGCAGAAAGACGTAATGCCTATGTCCATGAAATGTGACCTGAGAAAAATTTTCCTGTCCTCTCCCTGCCTGAAAGGGGGAAGGTTTGAGCAGGAGCTGGACAACACACACGCTTTCCTGACCTTCCCCCTAGCCAAGGCTCAGAGTGCCAAGCACAGCCAGTTCAGTTGTGACAGGGGGGGCGGTTATTCCCCATCACGTTTCTCCATCATGCATCTCAGCACTCATGAGTGACTGGCAATATCCAGCCTAGTGCTTTCAGGCAATCTGGTCACCATTTCTCTTCAAAAATTGTGCTGCGAATGTGGTAATTACGCACTGCTCAGTAAATAGTTTAGACATCCCTGAGGCAGGGGTAAGGAGAAGAGCTGGGCACCCCACCAGTCCCGCCTTTCAGAAGGACAGCATGGCCCAGGACTCTGCATGCTGGCTTTCTCCTACATATCATTCCATTATCACTGCAGCACCAAGGATGTTGCTTTTTAGTCTGTGTTCAGCATTTCAGTGGAGCTTGGCTTAGAACAGCAAAAATTTGCTGTTCTAAGCCATTTTCCCTTTTGTTTCAAAAAGTGCAGTCACCAAAATTTGTAACTCAGACGTGCAATAGCAAACCCCCCAGGAGATTTTACAGAAACCCACCACTGTGCTGTTTTTGTTAGTATCTGCTGAAGGCCTAAAAAGCCACCAGTTTGCACGCTGAAGGGAGGGCTTGGGTTTACAGTAGAAATAATAGGTCTTGCTGACCTCATTTTTGCTCAGAGGTTGTAAAATTATCAGAGAAGAAGAGACAGCAACACACCTGCTGGTAAGGGGAAGGACTTTTTTTTTTTAGGCTTAACATTCTGAAGCTCTTCAATAAATGCAGTGTTATCAGCCTTCCTGCTTTTATCAAGAGCTTAATAAGATTTAGGGTTGTCAGTAATGCCTTCAGTCTTGAAGTCATGCAAATATAAAAACTGAAGCCTTTTTTTTTTTTCNGTTTCTCCATCATGCATCTCAGCACTCATGAGTGACTGGCAATATCCAGCCTAGTGCTTTCAGGCAATCTGGTCACCATTTCTCTTCAAAAATTGTGCTGCGAATGTGGTAATTACGCACTGCTCAGTAAATAGTTTAGACATCCCTGAGGCAGGGGTAAGGAGAAGAGCTGGGCACCCCACCAGTCCCGCCTTTCAGAAGGACAGCATGGCCCAGGACTCTGCATGCTAGCTTTCTCCTACAGACGGAGATATCATTCCATTATCAGTGCAGCACCGAGGATGTTGCTTTTTAGTCTGTGTTCAGCATTTCAGTGGAGCTTGGCTTAGAACAGCAAAAATTTGCTGTTCTAAGCCATTTTCCCTTTTGTTTCAAAAAGTGCAGTCACCAAAATTTGTAACTCAGACGTGCAACAGCAAACCCCCCAGGAGATTTTACAGAAACCCACCACTGTGCTGTTTTTGTTAGTATCTGCTGAAGGCCTAAAAAGCCACCAGTTTGCACGCTGAAGGGAGGGCTTGGGTTTACAGTAGAAATAATAGGTCTTGCTGACCTCATTTTTGCTCAGAGGTTGTAAAATTATCAGAGAAGAAGAGACAGCAACACAGCTGCTGGTAAGGGGAAGGACTTTTTTTTTTAGGCTTAACATTCTGAAGCTCTTCAATAAATGCAGTGTTATCAGCCTTCCTGCTTTTATCAAGAGCTTAATAAGATTTAGGGTTGTCAGTAATGCCTTCAGTCTTGAAGTCATGCAAATATAAAAACTGAAGCCTTTTTTTTTTCCTGCCTGCTTGTGTTTGTGAAAAGCTGAAAAGCCTACAGGTTCAGAATACAAACTGATCTTCTTCATTGAGATTTTTTTTTTCTGTTAGTCCCTAATCAAAACATAAATAAATAAATAAACAAAACCCAAAGATTCACACAAGTAGAAACAAAAAATTAAGGCTGGCAATGCTATTATTTAGTTCAAGAGTGAAAGAGGTAAAACTTAAAGCAGGACTTAACTTGATTTGAAAATATCTGGGGTGACTGAAAATATGTCACTTAGCAGGAAGTTAACACCCCCACCCCACAGGGAGTGGAAAGATTACATACCCCCCCAAGTCACCTGCTTTAGGGCAAAGCCACCCAGTACAGTGAAATTACCGATAACCTCTCAGTAGCCTGTCTAAGATCAGAGTGCAATGGATGAGGGAGCACGCACAGGTACTGTTTCTCTAGGCAATCTGTGGGCAGTAGTATTACTCCCAGTCACCCCAGCCACTCTGAGAAGGAAAAATGCCCAAATCCGATTTATTTATTTGTGGCTTCAGAAACTTCCCGTACCTGCTTTCTAGTCCTCCAGAAACACCACCAGCCAAACAGAACAGTCAAGAACCACAACCACACAGATTGTTCCCAGCGTGGTGGAGGCACAGGAAAAGCCCCGGCAGGGTGCCAAATGTCCTTCTCCCTTCCATCGAGAATGAACACATATTTCCTCCCTTCGCTATGCATCTTAAGCAGGACTGCTAACAGCTGTTCTTTCCCCAGGCTTTATTGATGTGGTAATCTAGTCTTTTCCCTGATCTGCAGTCATAAACTGACTGTGAAAAACCCATGTGCTTTATAAGGTGAGAGCGATTTAGTGTTTCTAAGCTGCAATTCATTCACTGACAAGGAATGTGAAAATGTAGGAGCATTTGAATGGGAACAGATGACCTCACTGGGAACTGATGAGCAGGTAACTGGCGCCCTCCCAGTCGGGGTAATGATTTACTATCCCTTGTCCATGGAAAGCATTTTCTTCTCACTGACTGTCTTCTTTCAGCTGCCTCTTATCCCTTAAGGAGCTCCAAGGTAAATACCAAGGGAGATTTCATCAGGAAGCCACACTCCTCCTATGCAAGTAGGATTGAAATCCTTAGTCCCTGCAGTTTCTCTGAGCTGATCTCATGTCCCACAAGATGCTACAACCTAAATGTTCAGCCAAGTTCTGCCACATGACGTAACCATGACCTCAACCTAGAACTGTTCAAATATATTACATGGGATGCAAATTCCTTGGTCCGGGCCCACCTCTTCTCCTACCCAGACTGAACCTCGGTACACCTGGAAACCGTTCATTTAGACCACAAGAGCCAGGACAGTGCCCATTTTGGAAACCTGGATTTTACCATGGGATAATGTTGCAACTTAACTTGGCAGTCATAGAAATTGCTTTTGAAGAAATGAGGGGTTTTTGAAGAAATGCAGAACCCAATTTTTCCAATGTTTTCCTCTCTTGTCTTTTTTTTTTTTCATTTGAAACAGCAACAATAAAAATTGACTGCTTCTCTTAGAAGAAAAAGAAAGGAATAATTGGAGGAACTACATTACATCACCTGCCTTAGCATTTTTCTATAGTCTTTCTTCATCCTCATCTCATTTTAGGGGGGGAGAAAACAATAGTCCAGTATTAACACACCTGATTAGAAATCAATAGGGCAGGCACAGATTCATTCATTGCTCAGCAACTTCCACGTGCCCATTGTGGCTCAGGAATACCAAGGACACACTTAATGGAGGGGACTAGAGTGAACGTTGCCTAGAGATTAGTTGCATGGTACAATCTAGAGCCCAAAATAGCGCATGCAGGGTTAGAGCCAGGTAGATCAGCAGTCACCTGATTTCGGAGCAGATTAGTTTGCGCAACGAGGTGAGCTTGTAGCTTCCCTTGACACCACTGAGGCGCGGCTTTCTCAAGCAGCGAAACAGGCTGGGGGGAGGGAGCATGTTTGAGTGAAAAGAGAAAAAAAATAAACAGAGAACAAGAGAGACACCAACATATATTTTTTAGGATTAAAAAAAAAAAAATTTTAAATCACAACAGAGAGTGTATTTAGAGGCTGGGCCAAACCAGTATCACCAAGGCGAGAGAAAAAACAAACATCCCGGACCGATCAGTTACGAATCCTTTGAAGCATGCCAAGTTTAGCAGTAATTAATGCTCCAGTGTGGGCTGGGATACTGCAGACCAGCCAGGCAGCTGTAAAGAGCAACAGATATTGTTGTTAGTGGCCTAGCACACAGACAACCTTACTCCAAAGTCATGGCTGTGAAGTGAGAGCTCCTTAAAGAGAGGTCAGGATTAATTAACAACTGTAATTATTCGCATGCAACAGCTGAAAGTCCACAGTGCTTTATTTTAATGGCAGGTTGTGAGTTTAGCAATAAGTGGCAGGAGTCCTGAGCAGGAAAAGAACATCCATATATTAGAGAAGAAAAAAAGAGACCATATAGCTCCAAAAAATATTTGCATTGCTGTTTGTGTTACCATACCATGAAACACAAAGCAATCAGTTCCCATTTGTATGCAGTGTCATAAACAAGATTTCTCTTTACTAGGGGCCTGTCATCATATTCCAAAACACCATACACCGGAACAACCCTACTTCAACGGTCACACGAGCAAAATCGCAGTCAGAGGAACAGAGAGGTGAACTTCCTATGTCAGCCTAGCGCACGCTGAGCCCTGGCTGGTGCCCACAGCCCTGCAGAGCTGCGAGACCGCCAGTGCGGGGTCACAGGCTGGGCTGTGAAACCTGCCTGTTTGGGAACAACACCCATACATAACTTCTGGGGACTCACTGCTCCCATCTTTACAGGATCAGGGCAGTGTCACATATTATCCCATGCACGAGCTTATGGCCTAAAGCAGAGGGTGGAAAGATTTGATCTACTGCACATTTTGGCTCACAAGAAGAGTCCAAAACAAGTAGTAAGAAACTTGCATAGGCTGAATCAGGAACAGAGCACCAACTCCTAAATCTCAACGTTTCACTCAAACTGCACTGTTCTTCATACTTTAACAACAGAGCAAGAAACAATCCCGTGTCTTACATGAGCACTGGGGGCAACATGAGTGAGTGCAGCAATGACAAAGGCAGCCAGCCTCTGTGGTGCAGATCAGCAGGTACCAACCTGAGTAGATGAATTCCTGCAAAAAACGCTTCCACTGCAGAAAGATCCCACAGGCACACACCAGTAATAATACCATGCCCCAGGGAAATTCTGCTCTTACCCCCAAACACAGTGAAGTACTGCTTTGAACAGAAGGCACAACCAGCTGGGCCTCATGCCTTGCATACAGAACCAAGACTTGCTTTGCCACACAAATGATGCAATGACACCTGAGCCATCAATCTCTCTCCCCTTTGTCTGTCAAGGTTAATCACAGTGCATGCACTGGGTGAGCACATGACTGATGACTTGCAGCTTAAAAATAAAACTACTGTCAGTTGGCCTTTAAATGCAGATCTTTTGGTCGGGTGAGAGATGCATCTTTATTTCTTCCATGCAGAAGAAACACTAGCATCTCTTACATAAACCATATTTCCCTCTACCAGAAATAACTCTAAGCAAAGGACAACCAGGCTGAGACAAGTCATCAAAAGATACAAATCCAGGCTCTTGGTTTTCTGCAATGCTCCTAGCCTGAAGAGTCCTGATGTGTGCCATGGCCCCCATTCAAGAGAATTAAAGATGTCTCCCCAGCCCTGGACTATTCTGTTGTGTCAAGATCTGCCCTGTGGAGCGGAGCACGTGGGTTCAAATTCACTCAGGGTACAGGAGTAATCCACAGCTTATTGTCTCGGCAGGTATTTGAACCACATGCCTCCTCTAGCACAAGGTTAGCATTACCACATTTCTTCAGCTACCTTCAAAAGAAAATCTAAATTTTATCTTTAATGACATTTATTTTAATTAAAAAAAAAAAAAATCCTGCACTTGCATGTTGGGCATGCTCTGCGGTTAACCCTAGATCAAGCTGTTCACAAGCATAAATAGAACCACACTTTGACAAAAGAAGTCTTGTTTTCCTGCTTTCAGTCATATTTATTGTCCAGTAATTGTGACCAACAGACAACAGAACACAGTCGTCAAGTATGCACAGGGTGCTTTTCCACCAATGAACTTGTAATTCACACTCTTAAGGGTCTCTGTCTTAGAATATCAGAGGACTTCACAATGCCAGCCTCAAGTAACACTCAAACACTCTAACCCCTGCTATAAGATGGGGAGACAGAGCCCTAAGAAGCAGAAAAACTGGCAAATTTTGCTACAAGGCTTTGCTTCTCCCAGAGGCACACAGACTTTCCTGACAGAGGTTACTGGTCCTGCAGCATCTGAGGAAATGCACACCTAGGCCTTGGCCACCAAGAGATGCTCACTGATGATGGTGAGTCTGAACCAAAACAACAGAGACCACCCTGCTTCCTAGAACTAAACAAGTGAGACTGAAATACTGAGCCAAACTTCACCAGTTCATGACACCTCTCTGAACAAAACACATCCAATGAAGAGGTAGCGGTGCACTTAAAAACTGCTCAGTAACCAACTGCAGACCTCACAGAATGAAAGGATGGCTGCACATCCTTCTGCTTGCTTTACCTTTGCGATTTTGGTTTCATCCTTCTTCTTTGCAGTTTGCAGGGCTTCAAAATGGTGTCTGGCACTGTCGTAATCCACAAGCTTCCTTCCTCGCTTCGCTATACGAGACTAAGAAAGATGGAGAAAAGAGTCGTGACAAGCTTCCCCAGCAGCTAAAACCCCAAAGCCTCTCAAGGAAAACCCCCCTCTTCTTCACCCAACTTGCAGAGCACCCCATGCTCTGCCCACACAAGGACGCTCACTGGATACTCCACACAGGCTGCCCAGAGAGGTGGCCCTGGGAGCCACCGGTGACAACCACCATTCTAGAGAGTGCTCCTCAGGAGGAGTGCAGACCCAGCCAGGCAAAGCAAAGGGCCTTGCATCCTATGGGCACCTGCTTCATCATCTTCAGGGCCCCCCGAAGGCTGCAGCCAGTCTCTAACTAACCAGCTCACAAGCCTAGTTTGTGTGGAAGCTCAAAAGATTAAGTTCAACAAAAGAAGGCATTTCTGTTGCCAGCACAGCAAAACCACTCATCCACATGCTGAGGATATGCCTAGGACAGCATTTTGGACCCGGCAACAGGAGGTCCAGACAGAAGTGACAGCAGCCACAGGCCGTGGTCCATTTTAACTAGCTATTAAGCAAAAGGAGCGTGAGGAAAAACCTGTAGCACTCTGTCACTAATAGGCAAGGCATACTGAAGCCATAACAAACTCGAGGAGGGAGTCAACTGTGTACCAGACCATGTTCAGGAATGGAGTACTGACAGGTGCATGGGTGAGAATCCAGAACAGTCGGGCCTGTGGCCTGATCCTCCATTACCCCTCTTCACCTGAGGTGCCTCAGGCCCTCTCCCCCAGCACAGATGCACCTTGGCAAGGCTCGGGCCCATTGGATTAAAAACCATCCATCCCCCCTAAACCCTCACCCCCACGCTCTCTACAAACACCCCAAACTACGTGGGTCAGAGCACAGGTCTTCCCAGCCTGACCTCAGCATCGCTCCAGCTTGGAGAGCCAGGTCCAGCATCAGTAATCAGCAGTCTAGAGACAGGCTGTGGAACTGGAGTGAAAAGGCATGGCAAGGAGCCAGAAGGGTTTCTAATTAACCACAGCATCCAGAGAAATTGAAAGTGCAAGATGAAGAATCATCATTGGGATTTACTTGCAAAAGCAAAATCCCCCCACTCCCTGCTGCGCTTGGCAGGGGGATGTGGTCTCCTCTCCCCTGGCTCCTGCAGATAAGCTGCAAAACCACACTCAGGGCTTATCTTTCTGCCAGACCAGCTGGGACCAGTTTGCACGTCTCCTACACATGCTTCTCTGCACTTTCAGCAAACGGTGCAGTCACCGTTCTGTGTGAGTCATGGCAAATCTGCAGGATCTCAGCCACACGCACACCCAAACCAATTTCATAGCACTCAGATCACTCCAAGAGAGGAATCACGAAGAAGCTGAGCCACCTCACAGTTGAGTTCACTAGAACATACCTCCCCAACATCACGCTGCCAGCTAGGCATGGAGACAAGATGTCAGAAGGGGCTTCCAGCAATATGTCAACCTTTGAGATGCTAGTTAATGCATCTTCCACGCACACCAGATAAATCCACAATCTGGCCATGTGTTTTAAGAGAGAGGATTTTTCCCCTGGGTCAAACTGGTAGAAAGAGTGGGAGTTTTGCCCACCTCTGTGACATAGCAAACAATCACTTCTAGGTTTCCGTGTCACCCACCAGGGAGTTTGATTCAATGTCACCCATCTCTCAACAAGGTCATTCCTGCCCTTTTTTGCAGCCCCAATCTTCTGACCCCCACTAGAGCATGTGGAAATGCTGTGAGCTACGGATACACCGTGAGTCATCCTAGAGTAACCACCGGTCACATGATTGCATGTGATGGCAGGAATGGGATCTGGGCCAGTCCTGGAAGGCTGCAGGGTAGCTTCCTTGTAGGACTCTAGGAAAGCTGCAGCTACCCACCTCTATCTGATGGTAAGAGTTTACTGCTTTGCAATAAATCCATCTTAATTTAAGCCTCCTTTAAATAAATAAACAAATAAATAACTACCACAAAACACTTTCCCATCCCCTCCTTACCAATATTTGGTTTTAAACCTAGTAGAAACAGGGCACTGGTTTCAGTGCAAGACAGAAAATCACCAATTCCACAGCTATTCAGAACTTGGGTCGTGGTTTATCTTCTCTGGGATCACTGCAGAGACCTGTACTTTTATTGTGTATTCTGCAACCTCAAGTAAAACCTCACTCCATAGTATTATAGATTATGCAAGAGTCCTACTCCAAGAAGCTATAGATACTGACCTGCAAAGAAAGGATAAAGTACTTCTTGCATTCCCTTTTTTCAAGTTACAAAAACCAGAGAGGCTTTGTTCACCTCCTCCCCATCCAACATTTAAAAATTATTCTCTTTAACTTATAAAATTTCCTTACTAAAGGAATGCTATGTTTTCACATTCCTGCTGTGGATCCTGTTGGAAGCAAAAAAAATTCAAGGGAATTTGTCCGGCCCCTCAAGTGAAGATCTCAGAATATGTTGGAATTTTAAAAAAAAGTAATGCATGCATGATCTAACTCGTCACATGTTTGAATTACTGGGCTGTTAACAAAAAACAGGCCTTCACCATAACTAAATTAAAACCATCTTCTCTTCATAAATCATCTTTCATTATCACAGTAATGCCAGAATTCCAGGAAAAGCAGAAAATTTGCTTTTGTGGAAAACACAAAACAGAAAACTATTACCACAACAACCAAACCCAACTGAAATATTCTGTAAATTACTGGGGGGTTTTTGCCTGCCACCCTAAAGAACTGTAATTCCTTATCTGAAGCCAAATTACACTTTTGTACAACTGTAGCAACCTTCAATAACAGTACTTAAAAAGAGTTTCTGCCAGTTGAACAAATCAGACTTGATATGAGCACCTCTCACTGCTCTGGGTTAGGGAGGATGATGCATTCAGCTGAACTACCAATAAAAACATATTGACCTTTTTAAATCCATACCGCTGAAAGTTCATTTTAAACAAAGAGACAACTCTGTGAAATAATTCCATATGTTATTGTAAGAACCAATAGAAAGCCAAATTCTCTCTCATTTTAGGAAGGGAAGCAGAGACGAGTAGCGCTGTCTTTAAAGCATTACTTAAATTGTGCATAAAATCACTTTAACTGCCCATTTTCTAGACCATCATTTGAAGACTGAGAAAGGGACATGTGTGAAAAACATCTTAGTGACCCGTTTGGAAGACAGAAAGGATCCATGGGAGCTCAGTGCCCAGCACCTTGAGTTTTGGTGGAATTTGGTTAGTTTTGTGCTGCTCTTTAAAATCCCACAATAAAACCTCAGTGGGACTGCAGCAGAATTAAGAAATCCCAAAGATACTAAGCATAGAAGAAATACGATACTCCGAGGTGACCCAGTGCACTGCCAACAAGGCCGGTAAAATGTGATTTGGACTGAAGAAGTGCAGAAGTCTGAGTCTACAGGGAGCCTGAAATAAAACCTGCTTAGGAAGCAGTGCACGAGCCTTCGCGCTGCTAACCCAGGCACGCGGGGAGTGATCAGCTGCACAGCCCTGAGCTGGTGGAAAGCAGCAGCAAGCCTCTGCGCCCTTCCCCACTTCAGTCTTCCAGGGACAGAAGAGGCTGGAAAAATGAAGCAAAACCAAGCAGCCCCAGAAGGCAAGGACACTGCTGTTCAGGGATCATTCTACAAGCCTGTGACCTGCCCCCCTTTGATACAGCATGATCCTCCTGAAGCAACAAATATTGACAAATGTTTTAAGAGACATGTGGTGGGGAAAGGGTTGTTTTCACTGGGAAGAAGCCAAGCTGATACTTCCCATATGGTGGTATCATTACTAGCACTTCCATGTGGTGAAGACATTTCCTGCATAACCTTCTCAAAACGAAGGGAGGGGAGATAACTGTGGGGGAAGGGATCAAACCCAGATCCTTGGATACATTCTCTCCAAAAAAAACCACCCACCCAGCATTCCCCCTTCTCTGCAAAAAGCTGGTTGTATGTACAGCAGGACTTCAGGAAACACACAGAAATCTGCCTTCCATACCAGCCTCTACCTATAAAGCACATTTGCCACACACTACTTCCTCAATGCTTTGTACTTGTAAGGAAGTTAAAAAAACCAAAGGACTGAAGAGAGAGACTGAGAGCTTGTGAGTTATTGCTGACACCACCCTCCTGTACTGTGATACAATAGGAAATTTTATGGATCCTCCTGTTTCACATTTGTATTTGCTCTTCAGCATCTTTCCCCTGTATCCTTCACTCTCATTTCAAACCCAGAAGGAGAACCTAACATTTTCACGTGACCCCAGAGCTGCAAAGATCTCAGCTGCTCTAAAAGGAGAGCTTGCAGCGGCACAGCACACACATCGTTCTAAAGAAGATGGGGATGCAAGAAATCGATTCTTATGAGGTTTCATCTTCTGTGACTGTCTAGATCAAAAGGTTTAAATAGACCCTTACTTTAATATCTGGAAATTGGCCAAGGTACGTATCCATGGTCAGAAGTGCCTGATCCACCAGCTTCTGATGGAAATCCGTCCAGAGGAGATCATTGTTCTGAAAAAAAAAAAAATTAATGCGCTAACTATTAAGAACACAGAGCTCTGCATTTCCTTTTGTTTCTCCACAAGTTCAACAGTCAAGTTTCAGTCCCCCAAAGCTCTTAAGAAATAGTCATTTCTTTGGAAAAACTAAGGAGCAGAAAAGTTAGTTGAAAACAGAGGTCATGCCAGAAACGTGGTAACACAGAAGAAAGCTTGATGCTGCCAATTCAGGTGACCTCTCCAAGGACACAGAGCCCTTCACGAACCTCCCTTTGACAGCCCATCTTTTCCTCCACAGTGCTAGCCCAAGTCCATACAACAGAAGGGAAGATGAAGGTCAGGCTGGCTTTACCTCCTTCTTGCAGCAGCCACAAAAATGAGACACCTGACACCACTAGGCAGCATTTTCTGATTTTCTTTACAACACAGTTTTCTGGAGGATAATGAACAATACCAGAAAGCTATTCTAGCAGTCTTCAGCCCTCACACCACCTGCCTCCACAGCCCAATGGAGGTCACATCCAAGGCTTGCACCCTAACCTGTGCACACTTTATCCTTGATCTTATCTCAGGCACAGTAACTTCCCATCAACACTTTGGATTAGGTGGAAATTGATGCTTTCTCCTGTTTTTACACTTGAACGAAAGATTTGGCTAACATGTTCAGGAAGAAATGCCCACTTTATGCAGGATTTATTTTTTTTTTTGGCAGGAATAGCACTTATCTCCTGCCTGTCTTTTGCTGAAAGAGAGAAATATAAACAAAGGCATTAAAGGAGGAGGTGGAGGGCTGGAAATATTCCTGCAGCCCCTCAGAATAGCTACAGTTAGTTCTCAGGACTCATGCTCCCTTTGACCTCTCTGGCTCAAATTCTCTGAAGGGACACAGTCTCCCAGGAGGCACTGCCGTGGCTCAGGAAGAAACAAGGTCAACAGAGAACATGAAGCCAAACCAGCTGAATTACAACTCCATTATTTACTGCAACAGCACTTCCTAATGGAAAGTTTCTATGTTAATGCAAGAATTGACCTGGAAATGTTCAGGTTTTGTTTGATTTGTCTGCTTTGAAGTCAGTATTTCCTGGGCAAGATGCAGATGTTATTTCAGGTGAGATTTTCTGCAGGGGAATGCAGAAGGAGGGAAGACTCTCTCTCCTGCTTTCCCGTCCATTCCTTCCTCACTGCTCCAATGCCATAGACAGCTGCAGATAAGCCCAGTCCTGCAGCCTCACGGCAGATGGATCCACAGAGCTGAACTGCCACAGCTGCTGCCCAGCACAACAGCTGAGCAGGAGAGCGGAGGGCGCCCGCCTCCAGCTGGACCCACCACACACACATGCCAAGAGGGATCCAAGCTGTCAAGTGACAGGTTGTGCCCTAAGATCCAGAGAAAACACCTGGGAAAGTTGGACAGGCATTACCTCACCAAGGGATGAGAACAGCAGCAGGTTGGGGTGACACATGGCTCAGCCAAACAAGGTGGCAACCAAAATATGACAGCTGGTGGTACTGCTGTGAGTGGGAGGTTGTTGCAGCTACACAATGGCTGCTCTGACCATGCTTCGGCCATAGATTCAGTCTCCCTTTTCTCTTGCACAGAGAGCAAGCAATGCATCCTGTTAACCCTACTGACTCTTTGGGCATCCTCTGTCCCCGTTTAGCCACTGTTGGGGGAAAAAACTGCTTGTGGGCATAAGCATAAGATTTTGTGTAGCATTCCAGCATCTGGGGACAGTGTCCTACACAGACAAAAGTACAGGCCACATGCCTTCAGCTTTCCCTTCTTCCCAATGATGAATTTCTCTCTCCCAGTTCTTCTGCGCAGTCATATGTTGGAAGAAATGTGGCACACAGACAGAGCTTCCAAAGCTCATCTCTGCTGACAGATCAAGCCTGGTGACCCCACATCCTGGACAGTCTTACCTCTGCTATTTTATTTGTGTCATCTCTCCCAGGCCAATCTGGCTCATAAACTTCCTGCAGACATTCTGTCAGCTTCTTGGAGGCCTCGTGCATGGCTAGGAAGGAAGAGGGAACTGCTTCAGAAAGAAGGAAATAGTGTGTTCCTCACAGTTTAACCCTCACCCTGAGGAATGGGGACACAGGAGAGTTATAACAAATGCTAAGCTCTTCCTTACAGAATGTCTGACCCTTGATAACACAGAGGTGGAAGGTAACCAGAGGGAGAAAGGAACCAAGGATGCAGTCGCATCAAACCCTTTGTGTTCATCATGAGAGTCTATCTGCTAAGACAGCACCACCTGTTCAGCATCAAAGTACAACCCCATTCCATCCCAGCTAGTCCTGAAGGATTCTGGAAGATCCCCCACCCAGACAAAGCTGACCTTTCCTACAACTCACACCTGAGGAAACACCAGGAAGGGGATGGCTGCAGAAACCTCACTGCATACGTAAGCACTAGAGGGGAAACAATCCTCTGTTTATGGAGACTTTACCTTTTACGGAAGCCAGGTAAGTTCGGAGGTCCTTCTGCAGCCTCGTGCCTTCGGACTGTGAACATAAGGGGAAGACCATCAGTTATTTTCTCATATAAAGAGAGTGCAAGAAGGAGCAGTAAAGCATTTCTAAATTAAAAGAAAAAAAACATGGTCTTGCAGATGGGCTACACACCAGCCCTATGACCACATGCAACATAAATGTTAACAGGGAGACCACACAGCCCTCTGACTTGGTAAGCCCACAGCCTGCAGGCACGTTTGGCCAACAATACCACCAAGGTACCGAGTAACTTGATGTGTGTAAAGCTGCGGTTTGCTCTTCCCAGCAGAGCCAGCTTTATTGTTTTGATTTTGTACAAGCAACTAGAGAGGGAACTAAGGGCAGCCATTAGTTTATAAGCCAAGGGCTAGCAGGTCTATGCAATAACTGTAACTGAAGTGAGGCTGTAGGATACAGAAGACAGATCCAATTGATTTATTTTGTACTGGTTTGGGAGCAGTTTTGCTCACCACTTTTTCCTGCCACACTGCAAACCAAAACCTCAGTGCAGAGTGGGTACAAGGGACCCCTGACCTGCCCAGGCATCCTCTCTAAACTATCCTGTGCAGAAGGGCTTGCAAATACAGAGTTAATGAGCTTTTTCTTTAGCTTCATTAAAGTGGAGGTGGCCTGCCAGCAGCAGATCTCACTCACTAAGAAACAAAGGATTAAAACCAGAAGCTGGGCTGAGTTTTGCCAGTTTGAGCCTTCAGATGACACATCTGAGTGCAGTACAAGAGCACAGATTAGAAAGGGTCATGGAGATTTTACAGCGAAGTTGGTTGAGACGTGCACATGTACATACACTCTCCATACGACTGCTCTCCTGCACTAGGGTAAGCATACTGAGGCCCACCTTCCTTCTACCTTGCCATGTGTCATGGACAGCGGTGCAAAGCAGACAGGGAAATACTCCCAAATCCAGACAGTGACAATATACGGACAGAAACAAAAGGAAGAGCAAGGCTTGAGACGCTGACCAACATCACCACAGTGCATGTCAAAGCAAGGGAAGGAGCAAACATTGAGGATGCCTGCACAGACAACCTCTGGAGAATGCAAGGAGTACAGAAAAAGTTGAAGAGGCAAAAGATCTCTGTTATAAAAGGGTTTTCTTTACCCTGAGGGATCTCACTGGATCCTCACTATCCCCCAAAGTAGCTGCAAAACAAGAATGCAGGAAAGCAACAACTACACCTCACACCTTCCTCACAGCTTGCTGCCATTCCTACTCCTCTTTCTCAGTTTGTGTCCCATTGGTGGGGGTGGGAGTCCAGCATAATGAATTTTGACAGCTGAAGACAACTCCAGAGACAGGGAGCTCATGGGACATCTCTGACAGCTGCTTCAGAGTCACTCGCTTCAAAAGCAGATGTTTCCCATGAGCCCTCCCCACGACTCAGGCATCTCTTGCCTCAACTGAGCTCATGCTGTGATCCCTTGTGCTCTCAGTGCAGCTGTGCTCTCTAAACAGAGGTTAAATCTGCCCAACTGTGGAAGTGGCAGTGCTAGCACAGCTTTGTGGAGAAATCCATCTGCTTCCAACATTATGGCCCAATTTGTTTTCCTTCCCTTGAAAGTTCTGGATGAGTTCACAATTGTTCTCTTCCTACTGCCATCAACAAAGGAAACAAGAGATGGGAAAGAGCTGGCCACTTCTATAAAAGAACGTCAGACTCCTGGAGAAGTATTGGGTACTGACCCAAAGAGAGTACAAGAGGAAAGGAATAATGACATCTGCTGCAAAAGTCCTGAGACTTAAAACACAAGGCAAACAAATGTAGAGCTTTTTACTGGCTTAAGGGGAATGTGGAAACCTGGGCGGATGAGACCTTCCTAGCAGTGCAATCAGAAACCACCAGGGAGGAGGTGCCAAAGTAATCAAAGAGCACACACACACACAGAGCGGACCATCAGAGAGGCTGAGCTGACAAGCAGCAGTTCAATCAAGCTGTTATGTGTGTTTGCTTGTGCCTGATGCAGGAAGCAAGAATGGCTTAGAGGAAAGCAGTGCTATCTGCCTAGCATTGGTCCAGGTTAGAAATCACATTCTGAAATGGGCAGGATCAGATGTCACAACACAAGAGGAAATGGCACAGAAGAAAGTATGCAAAATCCCTCAGATACATGTCATCCCGTAACTGCATCATTTTGAAAGATTACTAAATTTGAACACACAAGTTTGAGGTTATCTGAAACTAATCAGCAGGGAAGGTCCTCTGCAGAACGTGCCCACCAGACACTTGGCCACTGCAATGCCTAGAACATAACTCTCAAAATTATAGCATTTAAAACCAGAAACCACCTCTCAAACTGTGCCCATATTTGACCAAGTCCTGCTAAAGCAGCACATGACAGAACCTAGACTCATGAGCTCTTCAAGTCTCAATAACCAGTCCCAAAGTCATGAGGACAAAAGGATCCTGAGAGGTACACCGGCATCACAATTAACATCAAATCAAGATTTTTAGATAGACCACCTGAAAAACCTGCAAGTCATGTCCCAAATACTGGAGCGTGCAATTACAGCAATGCACAACTAGGCTTTGCTGTTCTCTAGGCACTTGTCTTGCCATGATGTGCAGTCAGCCAATATGCAGCGCTACATCCTGCAACTGGAGTGGCCTAAGTTACCCCTTGCTGATGTTTAAAGTCAGAGTTATAGTTGATCTCCATGACAATGGGGTTACCTAAGCCTCTTAAAAGTACCAAGCCTGCCAGGGAGAGTGAATAGACTTTACAGCCTGTAAGATGTGCAGGCATAAAGATTTTCAGAGAGGCCCATGTTCAGAGTTTTGCCATGAAATCCATTTCCCCAGCTTCCCTGGGCACCTGGAGTTCCCATCCAAGTCCCTTTGGTATTTCCATTGCTTTATTTCTTGCTCACCAGTAAAGCAGATTCCTCACTTGCTACAAGGGTTTCTTTTTATTATTTTAAGCATTAACGCTTTCCTGAGAAACTCTGGCAACTGCTTTTTCTCTGTGCATGCAGCACCTGCTTTCTTCAAGCAGGCTATAGTGAGCTGTCAAGTACAGCCATGATTCTGCATAAACACCTCTCTCAATGCAGTTAGACACTGTCAAATAAAAAAAAAAAAAACAGTAGGGAAGAGTTAAACTGGAATCTGGAAAATTAATCCACTTCCCAGTTATCAAAGACTAGTAGGTTTAAGGCTATGCAGAGGGAAGTTATAGAGGTATGGCTGTAATTCAACCCTGTGAGCCTATAACACAACCAGGTATAATATGAAGGACAGTATGTACTGGAAGATGCATATTTAAAAATAGAAGTGCTGTCCTTGGGAGGCTGGAAGAGCTCTCTCTCCAAAGACTTAATGAACCACCTATAACTTACAGCTCTTTTAAATTAAAACACAAGAGTGGTTTAGTTTCTTTCTGTGCTTTCTTGTTTTGTTGGGGGGGTGGGTGGTGTGTTATTTACAACACCTTTCACTGAGCACTAGCTAAAGTATGTGATTTTGCATAGAGCTGTTTCTCCGTAGTAGAGAGGCTTCCTAAAACCCATTTTCCCCCACAATCTTCAAAAGAAATTCTTGCATCCTGACATTAGACTGTGACCCCTTCTTAACATAACTTCCCTGCTTTTGCATTTCCAATGGGAAAGATTTTTATTATCAGCAGGGATGTTCTGCACCTGAGAGGGACAGGGTAATGTCTGGTTCCAGATTAGATTAATATAGGGCTGGAAGAGCAGACTGTGGAATTACGGGAGGCAAGGAGGAACTTTGAAACAACAGCCCCAGATAAGCCCCTACTTAGCAAAACTTCAGAGCTGTTAAGACACAAAGCATGAACAACTAGTGAGAAGCTCCCAGCCTGGGGTACCAGGCAAACTGTTAAACTTGTTTTGCTACACAAGGATGAAATGGAAAATGCTGGGCATGAAGGGTTCTTGGTGCCTGGACAGAAAGTCTCTCTCTCTGAGCTACTGACCGTAATGGTCCACAGCCAAACCTACACTGCAAGAGCAAAGACTAAGTCCACGCTGCCTGCCCTGCATGCTGAGGCTGTGCAGAACACTGTGGGGTATGGGCAGAGATGGATGCAGCCCGTGCCAGCAGCAGCTTGTGTCTCATGCGTTTGGTGTGAAACGCTGTAAACCAACCCAGAACTTCCACACGAGTGACAGCTCAGGAAGGGTATCAAAACCCAGCCGCTCTGTCAGCAGAAACACAACGTGGTGCCAGGTGTAAGGGCTGCCAGCAGCCTCCCACTCTCTGTCTCTCCAGTACCTCAAAACGCAGGGGAAGAGAAGCCAAAGCCTGGCACGCCTCAGGCAGGGGCTGTGCTGCACCTTTGCAGTGGGCCTCTTGCTCCCAGGTCTGCGAGGACAATTTTCAGGACAGACCCTTGTGCCTGAACACAACAGATGTCGGTAAAAGGAAAGAGGGGGGAACCTTCGAATGAACTTTTTGGGAGGTTAATTGCCAAAGATAATCTGTCATGAAGGAGTGATACAGGGGCCAGTTGTGCTGCTTGTCAAGCCTTCAAGAGACACAGGCTAGCCCTGTAGCCCTGCAGAAGCATGACTATGTCCAGCTCATTTGTCACGCAGTAAATCCATCTGTCTGAGCTAAAAAGCTCCTACCATTCAGAGAGCTCAGAGTGGTGCTCTTATATGAACTTGAATGGACAGAGAGCTGGGAAGTGCGATGCTTTCCCTTACATTCACTCAACCACCATTTGAGAACCACAAGACGCCTTGGTTGAAAATGAGTAAGTGATTTTTAGACCTGCTCTCCATTCACCAACAGCCCACACATGGGAACATATGCAAAGTGACCCAACACAGCCCTTAGAGTCAGAGGAGCCTCTAATCGAGCAGCAAACAAGGTCACTGCCTGGTCTCACCCCAGGCAGTTCCACAGGAGAGCTGTGCTGTCACAAGCCTGCAGCGAAAGATCAGCTTTCCTCCAGACTTACACTTCCCACTGGAGCAGACCTTGTAAGGAAAGGCCATAGAAATCTCACACGTAGCTATACTACACACATATATCATACATACAAGAATAAAACCAAGTATGTGTATATGCACATATAGGTTTTTTCCCCAGTCTGTTTGGCATCATAATAATTCCTCAGCCCTGGATATCCTAACAATCCAGCTAACTCGCATTTATGGTTTGCCCAGTAAGACAGGTGTTGTTTGCATTTATTTTAGTAACAGGGAAACTGAGGGCCAAAGCAAAACCAACAGACCTCAAGCAGCAAATGCAGAGCAGCCTCTGGCTCCTTTGATAAATTATTTGGACAATTTAGTTCATGGCCAGGCCTTGCAAGACAGGAAAAGAAATTCAACTGTAAGGGGTACGGAGGCAGTGCCTCTTTAACAGGCTTCTCAGTGCACCACTGGAACTTGTGGCTTTGCCATCCCAGACAGCCAGATCAAGAAGTTCGGATCTGAATTTTTCAGTATTGCTCCTTTAAAAATGATATTTCCTCACTGCTGATACTTTAAAATGATACGGAAGTCACACCTGGTAATGTCTTGTCATCAGAAAGAAGCCAAACTGTATTCCTCTGTGTCCAAGAGACTATCATTGGTGGACATGCTATAGAGATGTTGCATGAACTTCTGGAGCAACAGCTACTATCGCTGCCAAGAGAACGAGCACTAGTCTCCAGGAATCTGCAGTCAGCTCCGGTTAGACGTAAGTCAAAGTCAGACTGAAAGATTTTCATTATATTCAGCTGTGGCAAATCCCTTCTCAGCTGGTTTTGTGACACATAACCACATCTGCTGAGTCTTAACAGACACGATGCAGCTGCTGCTAGCAGCTCCAGAAAAAGCTCCTAAATACATTAGGGCACAAAGAGGCTAAAAGGTTTGTTCAGCACCACCTGAGCTTTGGTGTGGCATGCAGTTCCTGCCATGAAACAGAAATAACACCTCCCTTAACACCAAGCATTGCGGTGCAAATTCCCTGGGGTAACTGATGTTCTCCCCTCCTCTGGGTGGTGAAAGCTCCAGATAAAAAAAGAAAAAACAAAAAACCACACCCAGATCAAGATATAAATGCACTGCTGTTTAAGCAGAAGGGCGGTGGGGGGAAATTGCTATGCTGTTAAAATATTTTTGTGAGCTAAAATATAGGGATGAAGCAGACATGCAGAAGAATAATGACTCGGGCCTGACAGCAATTGTGCAAGGATGGTAGGAAGTTAGGTTTACATCTTGGCCATCGAAGGATGTTCCCTTTTCACCATTTGCTTTTTTCTTTGTCTCTTTTGCCCTTCACTGCACTTTGGAAACTCAATCTGCCTTGTTCCATTTTATTTTTGCTTTCTGTTTCCCATCCTATCCATCTTTTGGAGACACAATGTTGCTCTTAAATCTCTGCTTCCAGCCCAGCAGCAAAAAAACAGTACAAAGCAGCTGCTAAATAAAGGAAGTGTTCCAGTTCAGCTATTTCTTTTCCTAAACTTGAGTCTAGAACAAGTATTATTTTTCAGCATACACTCTCACTGACTCCACGATAGGGACACTGGAAGACGCAGTGTAATTTCTTGTAAGTTAACAGCTATGAGTTGTGGGTCACTTCAATAGGCCTATGGCATCGTTTAATTTAGTGGGATTTAATTGCGCATTGCAGCAGATGACTGGAAGTGAATACTGAAACCCAGGGTGTAATTACATATCGCCAATTATCTTACCAGCTGTTTGTTGAAGTTCTGCACACACTGTTCGAACTGCTCATCTTTTGTCTCATCTGCTTTCCCAAGCTTTTGAAGGACCTGCAGGAAGAGAAGAGAAAGATAGGAGACTTCAAACACAGATACAGCAAAGCAGAGACAAAGAAACATGGTTTTGTTCACGAGGCGAAAGAATGAAAGTTAAAAAGTCTCCCTTATTCTTGCACTCAGAATTTCTGGAATATTTCTCTGCATAGTCATAGTTTGAAAAAGGACTTACAGACGAATTAGGACGAACTCAGACTTCTTATACTTTGCTGTACCAAAGAGCATGACTGAGGTTTGTCATTCACTGGTCTAATGGTTTTTTTTTTTGCTGACAAAGCAATAGCAATGGTGTTGTTTATCTCCTGGACCAGCAAGAAGCAAACCACATCCCTAATATGCCTTTTGTGTTGTATGGTTACACTTACCCTGATTTAACACTAGTCTCTCGTCCAGACAGGGTGGATTTTTTTTGCTCCCAGAACAGCTGGACTGTCCTCCAAACACAGAAAACCGTGCAGAGACCTCCTGAGAGAGATAAGGTGGCTAGAACAGTGAAAATCCCACCTTTTCTCACTATGTACATGCTCGGCAGGAGCTGGCTGTTGAGACCTTACACCATGAACCTACGTGATACTCAGTCACGCTCAAGTGTCACGTCTGAGAGTGTCAGCAGCCAGCCCTGTTCCTCTCACTGCCTCCCTGTGCAGCACAGCTCCCCACAGCCTGTAAAAAAATCCTTATCAGACTACTTCCCTTATCACACTTCTCTCTTAATGATCTCCCCATGCAGTCAAGTGGATCCCTCCCAGGCTTTGAACAAAGCACTTCATTTTCTGGGCAGGAAGGCAGGTCCATCACAAGAGGGCTGGGCAAACTGCAGCTGTGGAAGAGGGCAGCAGTTACTTGTCATGCCCCGAGCAACTCCAGCAGCAGGGAGACAAGGATGTAAACTATAGCTGGTTAAGCTCAAATAATACATCATCTTTGTTAATCAAAA
>VXBL01002581.1:677671-719896 GCA_013400195.1 Aramus guarauna
GGCAAGCAAGCCTTGTCTCACAGGGCCAGCAAAATCAGAGAAAAACCCACCTAGTCCTCAGTAACAGGAGGTTCTGGGGAGCCAGAGGTGGGCTAGAAAGGGTGCTGAGGGAACACCTCAAAAAGCAAGGGAGCCCTGGCTGGCAAGAGCATGACTGCCCAAGAGACAGAAAGACTGGAAAGCTGAAGTGCCTCTTGCTCTGCCGAGCACAGCAGTCCTTTAGCCACAGGTCACAGACACCATGTTCAGCCCCTCTTGGAGAGAAGAGGGTCAAGATGGAAAAGCGGGTGCTACTGCCATCAGGTCTACAGGAAGGCCACTAGTAAGTATCTCCAGACCAGCCGCTCTGAGGGACTGCCAGGTAGCCGTAACAGCCACCCAAACCAGCTTCCTCCAGCTCCTTCTCCTACCCATGGATCTTCTCAGAGGATGTAAAGAGGATTTTTCCCCTGCAGGGCAGTGATCATACTTTCATGTTTGGTCCCTCAAACGGCATTGAGAAGGTCCATGCAACAGGATGTAGAATAGAACAGAACATTTTCACTTGGAAGGGACCTACAATGATCATTTAGTCCAACTGCCAATGTACCTACTGGCCCACTCTCATCTTTTTACACAGCCAAGCTAGAGGACATTTGTGTTATGTCTATTTGGCTAATCTCAGTTGCCCTCTCCCCCGTATAAGCATGCATATTCCCAGCTCACCCCAGACTGCAACAACTTACTCTAGCACTGGACACGAGAAATCAGTGCAGTCATTCAGCACCTGGCTCATAAGTCCCCTTACTTAGGCTAGGATTTCACCTCTAGAGGGGAATCATTGTTTTTCACTCTCCCTCTGTTCAACAGCCTCTCTTCACCTCCAGGAATCACTGAGGTATTGACATGGCAGCATCAGTGGGGGACAGGACACATACAGATGAAGACTGTCCTCTTTGTGTCCAAGAGCTGAACCGAAAACCTCCAGACTTAGAAGCACAACTTTCTACAGCTCAAATGACTGCAGCAAACACTGCAGCTAGAAGAGCCTAAAGGGCTTGGTAAACCTGTCTACACAACAGGATGCAGAGAGCATAAATATTCCCTTCCTCCTCTCAAACCCTTGGCACAGAAGAGCTTGTTAGAGAGCAGAAGCAGCAACATTGGTTGGACAAGCAGAGTCCTGTACACCAGCCTTGCTCATCTGCTCCAGTGAAGGGGAACACACGCCACAGCAATGCTGCTGAGGCTACACATTTCTCTGCCACACCGGCAGGAGCGAAGGATTCTGTATGGCCTCATCTTTCTCATCAGGTGGTATGGTGAACCTCTCCTAAACAGGATGCTGCTCAAAGGGCCTGTGTTCAGCTTTACTCCCTTGGGTATGAGATCTATGGAGCATGGATTTCCCACCTGCTGTGTGACTTCCTAGACGTCCAAAGAGCCATAACACCACTAGCACACATCACCAATACAAAAAGTACGCAAGCTGCAAATTCCAAAGCTGGAATGATGTTCCCAATGTGCAGATCAACAGAACTGTTGGGGATACAATGGAGCTTTTTATGGGGCAATGCATCTGTCTGGCTAGTCAGGAGACACGATGCTTTCAGGCCTGGAGGGGAGGGAAGGAGACCGTTTAACTGGGAGGAATCTGGAGTATGTTGCCAGGGTCAAAGGTTTAGAACAGCCTCAGTGCTTCCTGGTGTAAAACACTGAGCAGCACCCACAGACTACTTAGTCATTGTGGTAGCCTCGTGCCTGCTTCCTACATGTCCAAGAAGTTATCTGCAGTTCCACTGCTCCTCTGGGATAAGCACGCCGAGTCTGAGGTTACCCAGCCAGCTGGGAAGATCTCTTTTTCCACTATGTTGAGGTGCTCTGCCCAAGTCCTGCATAACAGTGGGCACTGCAAAGGGCTCTAACTCACAGCCTGTCTCTAAGGGAAAAACTGCTGTAACAGCAATGCTCAGCTGAGGAGCAGCTGATGCTCAGCTGAACGAGGAGGGAGGAAGTAATAAGAAACCCTGCATTTTTTCACAGCAGTGATGGCATTGGGTGGGTGAAACAGAGGACTCAGGGACGCCAGCAGAGGAACAAGGCAAGGAAGACAAAACTAGTTACAAGAAAGAGTCTGTGAGAAGTGAATCCCTGGCTACACCAAAAAAACTTGCTCTTGCTTCCTACACTCTTCCCCCACCTGGCAGACGAAGGCTTGTGCCCCAACGCCTGCTGGCCCTATAGGCGAGTCCCAGCCATACGGCCCACTCTGATCCCTTTATTACTTGCGATGACACAGCAGACAGACAACAGCCCCAGGCTGCCGCAGGGCAGCGGTTATCTTCTCATACCTCTCTCCCTCAAAAACAGATCTGCCCCATACAAACAGCCCAGAGGTCAAACCCTAAGGTCATTGAGCAGCATAAAATGATGGCTCCACAAGGCTGGCCCTCAAGCCTGCTCCCAGCACTCCCATCAAAGAGCCATACAGGCAAGCTGTACTAACAAATCCTTCTGGACTTCCTAAACCAGCCTGGGATGGAGCAGAGGGCCCTGGGTGTGCTGCTGACTGCAGGCATGTCTGTGCTCACTGCTAATAACCTGTGAGCTCACAGGACAGCTCCCCACCCCAGGCTGGTACATGCCGTCATAGGTCAGGCTATTCCGGGTGAGCAATGGCTGCTCCCTCCCTTCCCCTGCTACGGCCTTTAATCCTCCAGCTTGCTGCAAAGCCAGATAAAGTTCGGATGGAAACTTCAGGCTCTTTGATAGCTATTAATGGAGCAGATTTACCAGGGTAAGAGTCAGGATCCCGCTACGGCTCCCAAATCTCAGGGCGGATCAGAGATGTGTGATCTGTCAGCTGCTGTCTGGAGGCAAACCACACCGGGCAGCGGGCATGGATCTGGCATTTAAAAAGATTAAGAAGCAGCCATGGCTAGGCTCCTTGGTCTGCCCTTGACCTGGGAAGTCCTGGCCCTGCATAAGGATAGGGACTCTTTTCAAGATGGTGCAAGCTGGGGTGAAGGAGGGAATACTTGTATGAATCCCACAAAGCACCTTGTGGGATGGATTTCAGAGGGGCTCCAGCATTACTGTGGGTTCCTGTCTTGGCTTTTACTATGGATTCACTACGACAGGATGGGGATGTTGTCCCAGCCTCAGACACCGGACATATTTGTACACTTAAACACCATTTTCCAGCATTGCTCAGAAACCAGGTCTCTTCCAACAATTAGCTAGATCTGCAGGTGCTCTGTGTTTCTCATAAACTGGGATCACAGGCACCTGACCAACTACTGCAGCATCTCCAGAGCCAAATTCCAGCCACGGACCCTCAGTTTTCCCTGCATTTGAATAAAAGCAACAAGGAACAAGGAGATTCAGTTTGACCGAAATTTTAAAAGCACTTCAAGATCCTTGGAGGCAAGATACTATTACAAAATAAGTAAATTATCACATTCCTCTCATATCATGGATGTATTTGTAATCTACTGATGCAGGCAGAGCGATCTGCAGGAAGTTTTGAATTGATATATTTTCAGAAGTGAGATAACACAGAAGTGACAGAGAAATCTGGAAGTCCTCTGTATCAGATCTGGCATTCTGCTAGCAATGGTCAGAGAAGTAAAGGCATGAAATAGCCTTTAAAACCAGCAACTTTTGCAGCAAAGTGGAAAGTTTGCTTAGGGAAATCCGAGCTGCGGGCTTTTCTCAAAGGCAAGACTGTAAGATTCACGGGATGACTGAGCATTACCTAATCACCACAGTTTTGCAGGACTCAAAAGGAAGCATCTCATCTGGCTGCATTTTACCCTCTTTTTTCTAAGTGTATGGGAGGAAGCATTCCCAAAAAGGCAAACCCCTGCATTGCTTAGCACAGGGTCTCCCATGCTCTGCTCTGAGCACTGGGCATGAAGGAAATGGGGATCTGGAGATCAGCCCTGTGACCACCAAACCCCCTGATGCAGAACTGCAATCACCATTAAAGACAAACATTTGCCAGCAGCGCAGCAGCAGCTAGCATCAATAAGAAGTATCAGACCAGCTAGAATGCAGTTCTGCTTTGCTCTAAAAAGCCACTGTAACAGATTCACATTTATGCTTTCTAATAGAGAAATATACGCCAGCTGCTTAATGCATCCACAGTTCTCACTCAGCACCTTCCTTCGCTCCACTCTGAAATATCAATGCCACAACAAAAGCCCTGAAAGCCCAAATATTCTCAGCAAATACTACGTGGACCCATCATGTGAACTAGTAACCTAATAAAACTCTATTTTTCATAGCATATGGGTGACCCAAGACAGGCCAAAGACCAGTTTAGAGAATGCAGGTGATGAGGAGGAAGGCGGAAATTCAATGCAGCTTGTGGATCCCAAATGGCGCTAAATCTGCATCTGAAACATCTGAATTTAGGGTGGTTGGGCCCTGATGAAGGGAGAGTCATTAAGGCCGCAGCCAGAGCAGACACAACTTGAGCCCTGCAGGTCCACATCTTACTCCCCACGGTATCAGAGAAGGGGCCTGCGGTTACATCTTACTCATATGGGCCTATGCTCCTAAATCACTCCACATCCCGACCTCTCCATCCCTCGTAAATGATGCCTCTGACTTTTGCTGTAGTGCGCTGGAGTTGGCGGATATCTCCAACTACCAACTGGGCGCGGAGCCAGTAAATACTGTGACTAATTTTGAATTGCAACAAATTGGCGTGTGCCAATGGGTCAACTAGCAAGAGAACAAATAAATCTTTGATCTCACGCCGCTGCCTGTTCTTCCATGGAAGACATTATACTTGGAAGAAGGGTAGAAGAAAATAGTGTTCAAGTCAGATGGAAAGCAAAAAGCCACGTAACTTAGTAAGGCACAAACAAAGGAAGTTTCATAAGCTTTTTTAAACCTGGTTTCTTCTATGCTCAAATGAAATGTGACTTGCTCAATGAAGCAGATTTGCATTCACGGAATAATTTGGGGTTTGCGCTCAGACTCAGGGAGAAAAACAAGAGCAGCGGCGGGAGTCCTGCTCCCTCTGCCCCTCTCTGGGAGCAGGGCATGTCTTCCTGCCCTCTGTGTCTGCCTCTAAGCTGGTTTTAGGGACAGCCTGGCTTTCCTCATGAAAGCCTGGCACAATTAATTCTTTATTTGAAACAATTGGACAAAGGAGGATGGGGGTGGAGAGGAAGAGACTCCAAATATATTAACACTTCATTTTAAATTGAGAAAATTATTCCCGTGGCTGAGCAATCAACAAGACCCTCGGATCACTGGAAGATGGGAAAGGGCACTGTCGCACTTGGCACAGAGTGGTTCTTGTTTGCTTCTTACTTGCTGACAAGGTTCAATAGATCCTGCAAAGACAGGGCTAATCACTGGGTCAATACTTGAGAAATCAGGGTTCAATGCTGCATTTTGTTAGAGACTTCCTGAATGACCTGGAAAGTCCATGTCCAATGTCACATCCATCCAGCTGCAAAGAGGAGTGTTTGTTCAGCATGTCACAGAGTCACTAAATTTATCCCTGGCATCCCCAGCTGGCAAATGGAAAAGAGAGGTACAGAGAGATGAGATGACCAGTTTTGAGTGCTCAGCTCAAGGCACATCAAGTTTGATTTTCACAGATGTCCCTCTAATTAAAATATGTGAGAGTTTGCATGCCTTGTCATATTTTAAACCCCAATCTGACTAGGGAAAAAACCCAAACACCTAAAACCATAATTTTCTGATCACATTATAGTGTTGAAGTCTCAGAACATCACCCAAAAATATGCTAACGGTGAAGAATTTAAATCATTAGAATAGATTACATGGAGATCCTTTGCTAATGAAAGACTTTTTTGAACATTAAATCACACTTGAGATGCTTATCTAAGGCAGACTGATCCCACTCCACATAGGGGATGGACATTGTAAGCCCCTTCCAAAGCTAGTCTTCCCAAATCCTGAAAGATGACAGCAACAGAAGGTCAATCACTTTGTCTCCAAACAAATATCCTCCCCAGAAAGACCTCACTCCTTCCTCCATATCACAGTCAGAAGTGTAACATACATCCAAGTGTGACTAGGTAATAATGGCACATATAGCCTATTGGCAAGGAAACCCATGTCACTGCCACCTTCCCTAAAAGGCACTATATTATGAAATTTCTGTAGGAGTAAGAGTCATGCTGCATTGCCTTTTAAGGCTCAACTCAAATATCTGCCTCTGACAGCTACTAAAGAGCAGCCTCACCATGACCTGAACCTTCAGGACACACCTCTGGAGTTTAAGCCAGGTATAAGACAAGATGTAGAAATAAGCACAGCAGGTGCAGGACTTTTTGCAAGTCTGCTGGCTTGGAACGATGGTCAGCTTATCCTTAAGGCTGTGTCATAAGTAATGAGTCATATCCCCAAGAAGGGGGTACACAAAGGACCTGTCCCAATTTTGAAGCTGCATGTTGCACCATGCCTATCTAAGAATGCTTCCTTTATTTCAGCATGCTGAAGACTCCTCTTTTTCTATGATGCATAAAAAGAGGATTGTTAGCCTGCAGCAGAGTCTTCTATAGCAGTTGCCATCCTCAATCCAAAGAGGCCCTCCTTGAAGGAACTGCAGGGTATGAGCCTGTAGTGATGGCCCTATGGGGACAAACTATTCCTAACTGCACCATGTGCTTCACACAAGACCTCAAGCAAATCCAAGTTACTGTGCTCAGTTTCTTCTCATGGGGTGAGGCAGCTGGTATCCACCACAAATGGATGCAAAGACTCAGCTAGCTGTTGCACTGAAACATCTCAAAAACATGTAGAAGCATGTTAATCAGTACTACTGGGAGGGCATCACTTTCATATTTGCATTCTCTGTTCTGTAAAGGTGTTTACGTTATTTCACAATACTCATTACAAAGACTAATTGGAGCAAGCTTATGAAATCTTTCGCTCTTAAGATGCTTCCTCCTGTGCTTGGCTCCCTTTCGGTATACTTTTCTCAAGTTACAGGTTATCAAACAAGGGATTCACATCACTCATAGTAGTGGTTATCAAACAGTACATCATTATACATAGTACATCATTATCAAGTGTCCTAAGACAATATGTAAACACAATGAGAAGAATTGGGCTTAACCCTCAGGGGAGGGAGAAGACTCTGGGTACTATAGTTCTGCACATTGGTCGGTCTCCTGTGTCCACCCGACAGCCTAAAGATAAGGAATGTGCTGTGGCACAACAGAGGGGTAGCGAAATTACAAAGCGTGCCCAAGGTCCGGAGACTCACATTCCTCCCACACTATGAGTCTACCAGATCTCAGGCTGTTCCTGCACCTGGAGCTCAAGAAGCTGGCTCCCATGCTATGCTAGGAGAATTGCTGTCTTGCTTTGCAAGTCAAAATCACCATGCCCATGGGTAGAGCCCTGTGCCCAAGATAAAGAGCCCTCTTGAACACAGGGCCAGAACCCCAATTCATCTTCTGTACTGGAAAAAGGCCAGGGTGATTGTTATTACCCAGGTTGCCTCCTCCTCTGTTTCTACTACTCTCAGCATCTGCAGTATTATCTGCTGACCCCAGTCCCAGTCTCAGCAAGACCAACGCCTATCTCTGAGAAACAGCATAAAGACCCTCTTTGTTTCTGGAGTAGAACCTGCAGCAAGTTCTCCCTTGGCTCGTTCCCACCCTACTGACAGTACTCAGTTCTTTCTGAGGGAGGTTCTAAGCACTTTGCTTTCAATTTCTACCCGGTGATCAAATCACTTTTCTAAATTGGGAGTTGACATTTCCCCACCTTAATGCCACTCACACTGAGAAGCGTTTGTTACCAAGATCTGCTCACACTGTCTCTAGCTATAGTGTATTGTCAACAAGTAAACTAAGAGAAGAAAGTAGGAAGGAAAGCAGCTGCACATTGAGACAGGATAAAAGCTTGATACCTGGCTGGCACAAACTTCTTTGCAAAATTCCTCCCTCTTAAGAGGGAGTCTGTTGAGGCCCACCACCTCCTGAGCAGAGCATTTTCCTCCAAAAGTTGCAAATTCCTTATTCAGAGAGGTCAAGTATGAGGATTCAGAGGATGGAGAGAGTAGTTTTGCCAGCCTCATTCTGCTTCCTGCTCCCCCAAGTCCGGAGAGTAATTCCAGAAACCCTGTTCTTGGGTAACTTATCCAGGTTGGATGTTTCTCCTCCACCACCAAAAACTATGACCGTCTACCTATGTAGATTTTCCACACGTTGCCTGCAGGACAGGTGAAACGCTTTTCTGCAAGCTCATGTCATATTGTTAAGATGATAAAGTTTAACTGCTCCAAACATCAAAGATGGGAGCTGAGGTTCTGCGTGTAGGTACTCTCCTCCCCTATCTTAAGGCAAAAACCTGTATGCTACAGGAGTTGGTTACTGTGCGGGTGCCCATGTTGCTCAAGTTTTCTAAACACACATATATTCACCTATACAATTCTTGTGTATTTCTATATAACTCACTAAGACTTTAGGGCCCTAACTGATCTGAACCACTGTAGGTGATAGCTAGCCCAAGATGTTGGAGAAAAAACAGTCTAGAGACTTGTAGTAACTCGCTCAAACACATACTACCATATGAATATAGTCTGTCCACAGACAATACCAGCTGCACTGAAGGAGGGTTGTCAGCATTTAACTCTCTGATGAAACCATGAAAGGTTATGCAAACTGTTATGGAAGGCAAAGCCATAATATTCCAGCACATTATGCTGAATAATTCCAACTTCAAGTCCAAAGTGTTTCTACTTATTTATTTTATTCAGCTAGTTTACAGGTTTCAGAAAGACAAATCTTCCAAAAGAAGGCAGAACCTGGCAAATTCTCATGATCTAGAAATAAGCGGTCAATACATTAAAAAAAGTTAAGTTAATCATTGAGAAGCCTAAAATCTGCAGTTGCCAAATGTTTTAACATATTTTTTTCCCCACTCTTTGCATGTAACTATGGGCTGCTACTTACGGAATGCCTGGGAACCCTCCTGCATACAGGTCTGAGCACTGGGAATCAACTGTATAAGGCTTGTGCATTTAAAAATTGAAAATGAGACATGGCTACAATTCACATTTGAGCTAGTACCCACTAGAGAACTGGGTTTTTGTCAGGAATTAGGGTGGTTCCAAAATAGCTGTCTGCTGACTGACTTCCACGATCCTCTTCCCTCCTTGGCATAGGCTTTTATTTTGGGTTTGTTTTTGTTTTTTGTTTTTTTTTTTAAGTTTTTGCTGCTTTCATCTACCACACTGCCTGGAGCACTCAGAGAGAAACAAGCCAACAGCTTCTATCTTGACTTTCTCTGAAAACTTCATGCTTACAGCAGGAGTATCTCTCAGGCTACTACGAGACAGTTTTTATCCTCCCATCTCTGACCATACAAGTAGCTCATATCCAATTCCATTTGGCAAGCCTTACACAAGTAGGCAGGAAACCAAGGTTAAATCTGTCATCTACCCGTCCTGCCTCCAGCCTTCTGAAATTTGACTTTATTACAATAAATATGGGTTAAAGGAGTGGTGTAGCATTTGGTATTTTGGGGGTAAATTTTTTGCTTTGATGCAGACAGGTGATTTACTGATCTAGTCCTCTTCTTTCCAGTACCTTCTTTTAAGTTCCCAGGATATCATCAGGAACCTGAACTAACAGGTAATTTATTCTATACCTCTTATATACGATTCACAGCATGCTGGCATCTAGATAGTGTAATGGGTAAAATACAGATACCCAGCCAGTAGAGAGATGCTTTAAAAAACATTCATAGTCCTTTACCTTACTGCAAAGGCTCACTGCTTCTTCCTTCGCAACTGGGCTACAATATCTAAAACTCAGCAAGTGTGATGGGTTGATTCTTGGCTTTCCAGTAAACAGCAGTGGGACTTGTTTTGCAAATCAGAGTTCTGAAATCAAAACACACAGGAAGTACCATGCAGCTAATCTGTACTAATTCCAGCCTCGTACAGACTCATTAAGGAAAGAGATAAAGATGACATTCAAGTGTACACAAAGCCCTGGGGCTCAGTCAATTTTTTGTAGCATCAGCTTTGGCAAAAAGCCTATAAATAACAAGATCTTTGAAGAAACATGCAAGCTCTATATGCACTCCCTTGCTTTTACTCCAGATAGCAGTTTACATGAAGGAAAAAAAAAAAACCAAAAACAAACACCAAAACACAACAAAAAACCCCACCAAAAAGTTGTTCATAGTATTTTTGAATGCATTCCCACTGCAGGCGATGACATGGAGTTCAGCTGCCCCCTCTTCCCAGCTGATCATGACTACTACAGAGTGCTGCACAGACTTCTCAAGTATCTTTTTCTTATGGGGCAGAAGACGTGAAGGCTAGCTCACAGAGCCCAGCTCAGCTGACATCACCACCTCAGGGCAGAAAGAGTGCTGTGCTGAAGTTCTGTCACACTTGCATCAGACAACAGGGTTTCATGAACATCTGTATCTGTGAGTTTGGCATATGAAGCCAGAGAGTGGGAGAAGAGCCTCAGGGTGCTTTTTTTTTTTTTTTTTTTTAAAAGGTGGGGGGAGCAGAAGAAAGAGGGCTCTTTCATATGCTAGAGCAGCCGCACAAAGCTTGCTAAATCCTTAAAATGGGTACAAGACACAGCAATTCAAGGAAAGTAGTTTTTCACGTTTATCCTCTCTCAAACCTTCATATCAAGATCTCCTAGCCAAGGCAAAACATTAAGGGTTCCTAATTATCAACTCAGTGGTTTCTGTCCTTCACGCAGTTTCCAGTTCTCAGATAACCAGATCTGATTCAAGCTCAGCAGCTTTTATTTTTGACGGCAGTCTGAGCTCAGTTACCAGCCTTGGACAAGAAGGCTCTCTACTCAGCTCCAGGCTAGAAGGGTGTCGACAGATGCTGAATATATTACAAACAAGTGGACATGAGCTGTTATTTCCAAAGGAGAAGGAAAAGGCACACTGAGGAAATTTTGTCACTGTAAATCAATTGGAGGGGGCGTCCATTAAAAGACCTTCAGACTGCTTTTATTCCTGCTATGGACCATACAGTCTCAACATTAAAGACAGGCTCATGAAACAACACAGGGGTGGTCATTTAAAACTGCTAGCAAAGTTCTCAAGGGGAACCTTAGGGAGGTACATGGCTACTGTGAAATGGCTCAGAAAATCTCTTTAATGTGATGGGGTGTGAAAAGTAAAAAAAGTTCCCCATTCCACCCTCCTCCAGGAAAGGCAACACCAGTCTACCACTCATCTCTATAGATGTCACATGGAATAACTAAGGATTTTTGTGCCATCCTATAATTAGCTACTGAAATAATAAGATTTATAAGATCAGCAGAGCTCTGCACCTTTCATTCACAGGAGTGGTGATGGACCGACTCCTCCCCCTCACCTGCACACCATGCCCCAGAAAATCCCAAATACAGGCAGCCAGGATTGCTGATTACAGCACCAGTGCAGCCGCAAGTTTGCTCTGCTTTGCATCATCACTCATTGTATGCGACCTCAAGGCAAGAGGCCTTTCTTGCTCCAGATTTGTTTGATTACAGTGGGATCCCGACCCTAGGATTTTACCCTTCAGAACTGCTTCAGTACTAATACATTATCACACTAACAAAAATTAATCTGGACCACATGTCTGGCTTAGCAAAGGGCAGAAGGGTTGCAAAGCACATGGAACTGAAAATCCCCAAGTCTCCTGCTCCACTCAACAAATATCAAGTGACAGTGTAAAACACTGCTAGCACTGCTTATATAACTGTAGTTTTGCATACTTTAAGAGCAGGGAGTGAGGGAAGTGGAAACAGAGAGGAAAAAGAATGGTAAAAGAAAACACTTTCCAGCAAATCTTTTCCCCGCTCATCACAGGTAGCCAATTGTTCCTGACAAGGAACTCAGAAGTGAGGTAAGTGCAAAGACATGGGGACCGCTGACATCATGGAGCAGTTCTGAAGGGGTTGATGCAATCAAGTCCCTCTGCCCTGATTGTACATTTGCACCTTCATTTTAGACAAAAAAAAAAAAAAAAAAAAAAAGGAGCCAAACCCAGGAGCTTTCCTTCCCTATAAAGGATGGTTGAAATCACTTTTCTAAACACTAGTGTTGTTCTGAAATGGGTTCATCTGGTTTACACAGATGGCCTCTCTGGAGGCTACTTGCCATCAGACCTCTCTGCCCAATTAAGTCTGTTAGCACTGCCTGAAGTCACAGGTGTACTCTCCAGAAACACGTGGCAAATAAGTTGTTCATGATGTTCACAAAGGGTTGAGTTCCACCAGCTTTCACAGTCCATTTTTCATTATTTGCACATCCTTCATGCATCTAGTGGAGGATACGGAGTGTCTATCCCTCAGGGCCAAGTCTAAAAGGCAGTTCTTTCAATTGAGGTTATATGACCTGCTGCTGGACCAGGCCTTGAAGACGACCATATGAGAAGAAAGTCATGTTCGTGAAAGAATGAAGGCTTACCAAAGGTCTGTAAGGGGAGACAAAACCATTCCCCTTTAGGTCATTCATCTGAAATAGGCTTCTAACTGATAGTGACCAAAAACTGCTCCCACTCAATCACCACTTAACAGTGTAAAGTTATGCATAAACTCAAGACACCTCTTGCTCAGCCACCACTGGACAAGGATCTGCTCTCACTCACACTATGCTCTAGCACTACTTGCTTGAGGACCAAATGGGACAGTAATGGCCTTTCCTGACACTGCTCATCCTTCAAGGCAGGGCTGAGAAGCATGTTGCCAGCTCGGTTCTCTGCTGGGGCGGGGGGGGAGGATTTTTCTCTTGGGGTGGGTTGTGTTGGGGGGTGTCATTAACAGGAGAAGCTTTGGAAAGAGTAGCATGGATGCATGGCAAGAAATGAAGTCTCAGTAGTCAGCTAAGATCACATGCTATTTCCAGATGGCTTATGGACATACACCCACAATACATGCCATTAGCTGTACACAGGTGGGGCTAAGGCTACGAGCCAATTCCAAGTGCAGCTTCCTCAAAAAAAACCAAAAACACCTTGTCAAACAGAAGGCCTCATAGTTAGGAATATTTACCACATATTTCATGACAGCAAACCAAAAGTGCCAAAATAGGTAATAACTCTCCAACACTCAGCTATCTTGAACAAGGATCCACAGCAACCAGACCATGAAAATCCATGCTGGTTGATTGCCTCCCTCGCTCACTCAACTATGGTTTGAAATTTGTGTTCCATTTTTATTTGTAGAAACCCTCTCCTGCCTTTTTTTTTTTTTAAATCTTATTAAGCACACACACGCAGACAAACACAAAAATCACCATCTAAACTTAGACTGGAGAAGTTAGCTCTGCTGTAAATGTCACCAGGTTTAAGCCATGGCTGGGAGGAGAGCGAGTTTGTGTCACTGTCAGTCAAAAGTCAGGCAGAGACATATTGCTGTATCAAACACCATTGTCAGCTGTCTCCTCTAAAGCAAATGCAGAGTCTATTCTCAGAACCTGCAAGCCCTTGCTGTGGTCATTAATAACCAGAGGAACTGTCAGCAACCTGCAGCTCTCCTAAGGCTCTCCCTGCTCCACACGCCACCACTTCATGTTACAGCCCCACTCTGAAAGGCTGGAAATTGTAAGTGGATCTGCATCACTCATGGAAAACAAAAACATTTTGTACATGAATCGACGCACCTGCCTCTGGTCTGCAGAACAGCACACACGAGCGGACTGGGCTGAGCCCGCACTCAGCTCACAGGCATCATTGCCAAGGCGTGTGCTGCTAAGAACCAGCATTTGCTTTTCCCCATCCCGTCCCTCCAGTCGCATCCTATTACGGAGCGAGAGGGGGACAGCCTTGCACCTGCAGTCTTTCATCTCTCAACAGGGCTCTCTGAGAACATAAGACTCTTTGGGAAACAGGTGGATTCTCAGTGATCTGAGAGCAAACACTGTTGCTTTTGCCTGAATGATTCCAGGTTTGTGGAAGTGCTTGTGGACAAAACTCAGTCCACTCACTCCTGTTTGCACCTCAGACATCAAATGGTGCAGAGAAGGGGAGGTCTTGTTACACACTACGGAGCTTAAATTTCCAATACAGACCTTTTAAGGCAGAGCAGAAACAGTCCCTAGAAAAAGGGTAATCAAAAAGCAGACATGATTTTTGGCTTTCTGCATGGAGCAAAGTTGGGCAGTACCTAAAGGAGGGGAGGTATACCCCACATCCTGGTCCCTAGTCACGCATATCACTGGAACTGCAGCCACCAGCACCTGAGCACTCCTTGCCCACCACGTTACTAATCATCCTTCTGTTTATCCTGTATCCGAAAGACCATCCACTAAAAGGCACGTGCATATCTACAGACATCAAGTTCATTCCTTCAATCCTTCTGTGTCAGCATAAGACTGATACGAGTATCAGACAGAATCCTAAAGGTTGCTAAGACATCCACGTGCTCAAAGTGATGCCACCCAGCTACTCTCTCCTAGCTTCCCTCTGGCTCGGTGATCTTCTGTTCCCCATCCTCACATGCTTTTATTATACACCTGGTACACAGATGCAGTGCCACAGTTAAAAGCCATCCCAGCACCTGCAAAAAGAGCCAAGCACACAGTTCTCACCCTTCCTGCACGGCTGACTTGATGCTTGGCACATTTTCAGAGCTGGTTCAAGCAGCCTCTTGGAAATTCAGGGATCAGAGTCTGGGCTTCTCTGTTCCCTCCTGCAGAAGCTGTGCAAATCAAAGTCCTTTTTAAACCTTGTAAGCTGTTACAACACAGAATCATAAACTTATCAGAGCCAGATAATTAACAAGAGGGGAGAGATGCAACATTACAAGGAAGATAAGTTACCTTGCCAGAAATTATTAACTCCAGTCACATTTTCATTAACAAGCCAGGATCTCCACTTCTAAAATACAAGTCCCTTTTCTATCCCATCACACTACTTGATAAGCTAAAGCCACTAAACCCATTACATAGGTTAATGTTATTCATTAAAGAAAAAAAAAAAAAAGTTGGGATTTGTTTCACTTCAAGAAAAAATCCGGAACATTTTCAAGGTGACATATAAACTGGTATTTGTAAGGTAGCTCTGATTTTATTCCTTTGACTATGCCAGTTGTGTTGTTTACAGGAAGCTTGAAATGGAGACAAAAATAAAGGTATTCTACTCTGCTCCTACAATAGGAGCAAACTGCTGTGCCCTCCATACTTGTGCCATAAAGGCCAGCCATAATCACAGAAGCAGTTAAGAGAAAGGGGAATGTCTGTGCTGTGACACATACTCTTTATTTAGCATAGATTTCATTTACTATGGAGATTCACCTACTTATTAATACTATGAACACTAAGTCCTCATGCTAGAGCAATCATTAGCAGCTTGCAACCTATAAGTACACAAGTGAAAGCAGCCCAGGAGTTAGAAACTCATCCTCCAGAAGAAAATCTGGTATAACTTCTAGCTTCAGCTGTGATGTCCATTGCCCCCTCAGTCAGGAAGTTCAGGACCACCTCTGGGTTCACCACGGAGCTAAGGAGAAAGCATTGCTTTCTCTCCCACCAAAAACTTTAACAACAAAGTCTTTTTCATGGGTTCTCTGGGGGAATTTTCAGCTTTTTGTTTAAAAAACCCCACCCTTTCAATGTTTAGTTTTGATTAAAGTTGAGAGTTCCTACAGAAAACGCTTTTTACAGATGACCTGATTTTGTCCAAGTTTTCAGCCACATTCTGTCACGATAATGAAAATACCTTCATACCAACCCCATTACAGAAGACTAAAGACCACCTGACTTGTTCTGTGAGTCATTTGGTGCTAATCTTGTTATACAGGCTAACAAAATTAGATGTCTGTCCAGAGCCTAAAGGCCTTGCTGACCTTCTGTGGTTAAAGCACACATGTTTCTATAGCACTCATGGGAAAAGGAAGGCCAGACCCGCATCTACTTGCTTTTATCTCCTCTTGCTCAAGAGTTTGTTTGCAAAGGGCTACCAGGAGTCAGCCAAGAGTAAGTCCAGGTAGAACTCAAGCGCACCTCTGGATTGGAGCAGGACTCTAACCAGATCACTGCTGTTTAATAGATGTCATGCCCTTTCACTGTTGCCCACCCTTGGGTTATATCACCACCATCTGCGCAGCTGTGTGAAGTCCCCTCTATTACTCAACATGGGCTGTGAAAGCACCATCAGAAGGATATCTTTATCTCCAGTGACTAAATCTGTCTTTGATGCCAAAATGTCAATATTTCACAAACTTTTTCTAGATTCCCTTTGCCAGTGTCAAGAGCTAGTGCCATGAAATTCCACCTTACATAGGTTTTAATTTGGCCTGTATACTAGACAAATCAAGAGATTCAAGGTGGATCTGAGTGCTTCTATCCAACTATCTGATGTTATATAGGCTGTAAACCCTCTTTGCTCTGCATTACAGGGGAAAAAGATGTTTTCATGACTACAAATCTTCATGATTTACCATGCCAACCATGTCACTGTACATCTTCATCTGGCCCACTGGCTGCTCTAAAGTTGTCTCACTGCAGGTGATCAACTTGTTGGACTACATGAGAGCTTCCTGCCTAAGACACAGACCACAGGAACCACCAGCCACCAACATCACCCAAACATCACCCAAAACTCTCCAGCACAGAAACAGTGCTTGAACCAAAGAAGCCTTCTCCACATCTAAGAGCATTCACAGCCTCTTATATTTCATCTCATATTCAGCCTGTTAAAATCGACATGCAATAGACACCTTGCACTACAGTGGATGACCAAGAATGATTCAGATACACAATCTACTTAAAGAAGTCAGACTAAGGATCTTGCTAATACATCTCTAGTCCTGGACTCACTCTGCAGCAGTATGGACAATCATGTCCCAGCCACTCGCAGAGCCTTGCAGCTAGATAGCCCTAAGAGGAAGGTGGACAGACTCCTTTTCTGTTCAGGGCTGGCTGTGGAGTGCCATCACAAGACATGCTGGCAATGTAGGGAGAATACAAAGACCTGACTGTGTGCATTGGAACAAGAGTAAACAGTGTAGTATACTTTCTACTTCTTATCTGATATGTTACAACCATGTCCACTAACCCGTCAGGCTGTGCTCCGAGACCAGCTCATCCTCCACACTGCAAAAGAAAAACAGTTCACCACCACAGTGAGAAAAGCACCATGCTGTGACCTTGAGGGAGATTCACCAGCAGAGCTTTTAAAATACCAGCACTCCATTCAACTCGCTCTGCTGCATGATCATCATCACAATGTTTAACGTGAAATCCAAATAGCAAGAAAGGAACAGACAAGGTTTTGTGCTGCTATCCAACAGAATATGTTTAAATACTTTGTTTAAAACCTGCCTTATTTAAACATTAACTGTCTCCGCATAGTCATGTACAACTTTGGGTAATAATCAGTCTCCCAAACAGCTTTTTGAAAAGCTTCTGCCTCTGGAACAGGGAGTAACATGTTTAAATCTTTACTATAAAGTCAACCTTTAAGCATTTATTATTCCAGATTATTACATGCAAGTGAGTTTGTACTCCCTCGTCCCACACAAAATACAGCAGGGGCCTTTTCCACTTGCCCAGTTCCTTGCAGTGGATTTACTCCATTGTTAACTTGTGATTGACTTTTGTTTTGGGAGTCACCTTCAGCTGGTGGTTCCCCATTCTGTTCCTGTTCTTGCTGCTGCTGAAGTCAGAGGAGAGACAGAACCAGCAAAAGAAGGGAACTAAGATTTCAATGACTAGAGTGATTTTAAGGTTTTGTTCACCTACTGAGGCTGAACTCTTCACCTAGTGAGATGAACCGAGACAGCCAGGAAGACATAGGCATCAACCAAGCAACCTCCACCATGCATTGCCAAAAAGCATCCCTTTCAGTGGGGACAAGGGGATCCACAAGGGAGGCATTTCGTGCAAAGCCACCTCACCACTCTGGCAGCCAGGTCTGAGCAGGCAATTTAGCTTTGCCTGTGTTTGGATGGGCACACTGACAAGCTCTCACCAACATGCTGTGCTTCTAGAGGTTCAACATGGCCTGGGTGGGGGTCATCAGGTTTTAATAAAGCAAGTACCGCCAAGAATATAGAGGACAGATGAAAGGTACGCTGTCAGCATTCATCTAACGTCTCCAGAGTTGAGAGAAAACATCGTTCAGGTTTTAGACCATTGCCACAGACAAATCTGCTACATCAGATGCTGTAGGATGGGCCAAGAGGATTCCGGATGACCATGTTAGGAACCAAATAAAGGTCCAAGTTCACTCTGCAATAGTCATGCTAGGTTTTAAGATAGTGGTTCAACATTTTTCAGTTTGTAAACCCCTAAAACCATCTTCCCATAAGGGTACAGACCCTCCAGAGTTTTCCTGTACATATAAATTTGTCAGGCAAAGAAAAGCAAGTTCACCTGAGTGACACACAGCATCACGAGCTTTATGCCCCAACCAAGGAGGCCAAACCAAGTGGCAGAGTTTGAGAAGGAGACCAAGAGCAGAGATGTTCCCCCACGCACCAGCTTCAGGGCTGACACATGTCACTTTTGTGTCCTGCTCCATGCCTGCCTTCACCCTGATCCCTGACCAGCTCAGCACCCATGGCCCCATCAGGATAGCACCTCTGAGGCACCTTTGCCCAGGAAGCAGGCTATTCTACACAGCTATTTCTGCCAAGAGCTCAAGCCATGCCCAGCTCTGTACCCCAAAATCTCCTACCAATGAGAGGACAGCAAAGCTGATGCTTCCATTGCTTGCTCGCTCCCTCCTCTTTAGCTGAACTTGGAGGGAATCATTTAATGGAACGGAGGGGAGAAATATCCTGGGGGGGGGTGGGGGGGGGGGGAAGGCAGTGGAAGCAGCAGTGGAAAGAAAGGCCGCCTGTTCTTGAGATCCCCCTGCACAATGAGTAACCAGACAGTGGATGTGCTACAGAAACCAAGTGCTTACTACTCCCAGCCTGATAATGTTAGAAGAATCGCCTGTAACACTGACTAAGGGGAGGTAAGCTACTGCTTCCCTTGAGTCCTAATCACAAGGTGACAGGCCAGCTGGAACAAAGGGAGTGGGTAAAGGGAAGGGAAAGCTGGTATCTACCCACCAACCTGCATGAATTGGAGGAACGGTTTTGTGTTCAGAAAGCTGATCTCAGGATCCAAGCTTGGAGTAGGGGGGAAAGAGAGCTCAATTGGAGACATGCAGAATCAGAGCCATACGCACAGACTTCAGCTTTTAAACTAAATTCCCTTTCAAAAAAGGGAAGTTGGAAACTCTTCGCTCAGAGAAGCAGGCTGAGGACAACTCAAGCACATGTGGAGGGACTGCAGGTGCTTGCCTACATATTACTATTTGCTTAGAATCAAAGTGTGAACAGCACTGGGAGTCAACCAGACAGCAAGGCCAGAAGATGCTGGGTTGAAATTACAGATCTAGTAATAAACAGAAGAGAATGTTGCGTGATTTTCAGCATGTGGTCTGCAGACTTCAAGGCCCATGAAGAACAACTATGGAAAGTAAGCTGTATCTTTGGCATTTACAGAGAAGGCCAAACCCCTGGAAAAGAAAATTAGGGACCCATGATTGAAGAAAAGGTTTGAAGTCCTGCTCTAGCTCATCTAGAGCATGGATGAGACTTTTTTCATGAGGTATATTCCTCATCATGATTTTAAGGGAGCCTCCTACAATCCCACTAACACATTTGCAGACCGCCCAGCTAAGGGGATGGAAAAAAAGACTTCACCTTAGACACAACAGTCTGTCAGGTCTAACCCCTCCAACACTACCAGTACCTGGCGTGTCTGACAAAAGAACAAGCACCTCATTAGATGAGCAGAAGACAATCTACTCCAATTATGAATAAAGACTTAATCCTGGAGCAAGTGGGGTAAAAAACCAAAAGAATCACAGTGATGAGGAGTTTTCTTTCCAAAAACCTTATAAAGGTTTTTCTGTTTTCTGTAATTCCCAGGCAGGAGTCGGGGGAATTGAGTAACATCCCTTTCCTGATCCCCAAACACAGAGCCGTGCCAGGCCTGCCCATACAGCTGTCCAAACATGGCACATCCCATGTTATACATCCAGTAAGGCTCCGAACCCAGCCACTAAACTTCACGTTCAGCAGCACACGTGCTGTGACTGCAACAAACTGCTGCGTGGAAGCAAAGACATACCTCCCTCCTCAGCACAGAGGACGTCAGCGTGACGCGTGCTAACCCACACAGATGTCTTTCCAGTACAGTCACATCAGCCTCCTGGGCAGCTCCTATCTACTAATTTTGGTTTGGCATGATTTTAATAAAAATGAATCATGACAGCAACCAGCAAGTGTTCCATGGCTGCTGCTATCCACACTAATAGCTCAGGAAAATGAACATAACATGCATACTGCTCCATGCCCTCATTCCCATGAGGCAAGTGCCATCACCTCAGTACTTCTACTATCACCTGCAAGAAAGAGGTGTAGACATTGAGGCTACCATCAACAGTTGCTGCAGCAGCTGCCCGATTCCCCACCACACTGGATAACGCTGTAGGTACCTGCTGGGCATGGGAGACAGTGTTTTGAAGATTAAACATGCGCTTTTGAGATCTCATTAGCAAGACACATGTTCTGCTGCCTCCCTTCCCCACCAGTCACGGACACAGAAAACCTCCCTGATGGATCCTATCCTGCCACAGGTTTCACTTCCCCATCTTTAAACAGCTCTGCAACCGCAGCCAAGCAAGGACGGGAACTGGAGTGCTCCCACGGATGGGAACAGAAACCTGAGAAGGGAGAACTTGTACCACTGGGTCATTCTCCAGCTCACACCTCCAATCCCAACCTGCTTCTCCAACTCCTCTCCCCAGCAACCACTGCACTTTAGTATTAGAGATGTGCAAACTGCACAGCTTTTGCAAGTATTCAATGCGAGTACTGCCTGAACAAAGACAGTTTTCAGAGGAAAAAAATAAAAACAAACAACCACACAACTGAGATTTAGTTGTATAAAGTGTCTTTAACAACGAAGATAGAGAACAGGGAACAAAGTCTATTTGTGCCTATTGATTCACTGTTTGTTATCTGCACCTGGCTATAAAGGGTCACGTTCACCCAATATTTAGTTTCCTCTTGTGCAAACCTCAACTTCCACTTTATTCATGCCTTTTCTCTCCTCCCTCTCCCAGAATATGACAATGAGAAACACTCTCTGGCCAGTGCCACGAGCACGGAGCTGAGGAACACGCACCCCAGCAGGCAGTGAAATCACTGCGTGATAGCCTGGGAAGAGGCAAGTGCCCAGAAGCACGTCCAGGCGCATGGCTGCGGCTCCCAACAAAAGGAGCCTTTGTCCCCCGTGGCTTTCAGCATGGCCACAGCAGAATCAACAGGGATCGACTCCAGCAGTGCTAGGAAACAGGATGGGGCAGGAAAGAACACGCTGGGCTGCTCCTACTTCTGACTTGTACTGAGGGAGGCTGCATGTCAAAGGGACCTGCGCTCTTAAGAAGGGTACCATCCTAAAACCTTCAGGCACTGGCTAGGACATGTGGAAGCCATCTTCTGTAGACAGCTTACATATACAAAGCATTCAAAAGTACTGCCACCTAATCACTTCCAGGTGAGAGATCTGATGGTCGCAGTTTCCAGGGTGAAAGATCTGCTCTAATTCATCTCCTGCAAGAAACAACAGGACCTTTCTTTGAAGTACATTCTCCAGCACAGATGGATAGAGCATATCCTCCACCCTCATTTCCAGAACAGACCTATCCTGCTTGGGGGATGAAAATTTGCCTTGGACTGCAGAATTCCCCAAAGCACAGAGGAGTCTTTGGAGACACCTTATTTTAAAGAATACTTAAAGCTTTCCCAACAAGGACACTTAAAAAGTCTCATTTCCCACTCTCTTTCCTGTCTCTGCATCACTGTCTCCCCTTGTGCTAACCCAAGCATTTGAGTGGCCATGTGCTGGACAGGATTGAGAAACAAACCTCCATTAAAAATAGCACTACAGATCCATGTTAAAAGTAACCAATGGTTTCTGATATCCCAGCCTGGCTCACAAGGGGTCGAACTGATTGTCTCAGCAGCAGTGCTTACTTACGTCCTCTTACAAAGTGTTGGGCCATTGTTTTCACCAAGTCACACTGACTGTGAGGGCGGATCTTTGGCTAAAGGACTAGATTCAGTGGCTGGGCAGTTTGAACAGAACGTGTCCCATTTCTATCCATGAAGTCCGTAGAAAACATCAAGGTTTAGACTTGCCAAACTTGTATTTCAACAGAAGTAAAAATTTACTCCCATTTCTAAAGAGGGAGAATCACAGGCAAGCTTTTTTCTATGTCAAGATAAGCCGGTGAATTCTGGTCTTGGCATTTTTATTTTTTTTTCCTAAACTTTTAATTATACAAGGGAGATGGAGATAAGTCAGCCACATTTTCAGGCTCAAACTCATTCAAATTCAAAGTGTTTTAGGAACTAGTTTATTTACTAAAAACTTTGGCTTCACTCACCCAGAGTTATTTCCAAGCCTCAATTTTTGCACACTTTCTACAATACTTCAAGGTTTCACTGAGATTCAAGTGTTTAAAAACCAAAAAGTGGGAATCTCCTGTTCTAAGCCACATACAGTATGACCCAAAATTATGGGGATCAATCTGTAATGGCAAAACTCCAAAGCACTTCTGTGTGCCCTGCTTCCATTTAACTGCCCCACAGAAATGACATCCAACTCTGGGGCAGACAAAACTCTGATTTTCTACCAGAAGGCATAAAATGCTCCCAGGAAAATGAGAGAACTTATGGGAAGGCAAAACTCAAAATCCAGAGGTTTCACAGGCATCAGGAACTCAGTGTCATATCTATTACACGCCTTTCATTTAGGTATAGTAAGTACCAAGAGTAACAGGTACTACTGAGCAGGAAACACTACTGAGTATCCTGGGTCCCTAATGCCATACAATCCCTCCAGAGCACAGAGACTATTGTATATTTCCCAAATCTCTAATTAAACTTCTGGATGAGAGAAGAGCCAATGCACCTTGATGTTATTTCCCCAGTAACAACCACAGCCTTGTGATTAAACACAGGCTAGGATCAAAGAGGCAGCTTCATTTGGATTCTGCTCTGATTGCACAGCTGCCACAGGCAAAGTTTAAAGATGACAGGAAGAAAAAGAAAACTTACAGCAAGAAGGATCTAGAACAACAACTAAATAGATATTACTGTGGAATAACATGGATCCTGAGAAAGAAGTGTTAGCCTGGAAGAGTTGCCTGTGTTTTGGCTGGTCTAGAATTAAAGGATAGAAAACCCAAAGAGTGAGTTGTGGGATGTGACAGCTTAAGGTTTTCCAAGAGCAGAAAAAACACAGTCAAGGCACTTTTTCCTACAACAAAAAGGAGCTGGGAACACAGTGACATGACAAGGCTCCTAGGGTTTCCCCTGGATCTCACTGGGGAAAGCCCTTCTTCTTGGTAGGTGCCTGATGAGGGCATCCAGGCCTTTAAGCACTTGGTTTCCTGCCAAGTATGGTGATGGCTGGAGATTACTGTGTGAGGATTAGAAGGAAGATGTGATTGGCAGGAGAAACTTTAATGATGCGTTGCTGAAGTGAGATGCTTGCTAAGCAGATGAAAGGAGAGAAATATATGCAGAATCAGAGCTGATCACCAACATCTTGTGAAGCACCAGTATCCACCTGCAGCTATTTTTTCACATGTACCTGCCGGTGTACATGAAATGCTAGGACATCTTCCTCCGAACCTTCTTCTGTAACAAAAGAAACAAGTGCATCACACAAAAGCACTGGTACTGCCCCAGTGCACTGCCAGCATAAACCAAAACACTTTCTCATCTCAGACTCCAAAGCAGGGACATAAACATGCCAAAAATGCTTGCTGAAAGCAGGAAGTCTGGCTCTGCTGATCTTCACCACCACAGACAACACAAGCCTAATAAATTTCTGCTACAGAGAACAGGGCAGTCTTATCCACATTATAGCAGCACTGTCAGGAAGAGAGCAGGCAGCGTGCGATGGCTTGTTGCACGTATTCAAGGATTTTTTTCACCCCAACACAGAATCACTTCCTTGTTATCATTTGCAGATGTCAGAATGAGACCTCTAGAAAACAAGTAACTTGCCTGTGGCTATACAAGGAGTCTGCAATAGTGATAAGAAGCAACCCTAAATTACATGTAGGTCAATACTAAACATTAACCTCTATTACAAAAGGAATGGAGAAGCTGTCACAATTCCCTTCAAAACTAGGAAAAGCTGCACTGAAAAACTGCTTTTGTCACAGATGCTCCATTTGGTTTTGTACAAATCATGACGCCTTTCCATATCATTACCTTTTCTTTTTATCCTACTGGGCCTAGTATTCTCACATAGCCCCTGAGGACGCACAATAAAAATCAAGTGCGTATGATTTCACAACTCCTGAACATTGTTCCTTACCATTGCTAAGACTATTATTATCAGTACATACTTGCAAGATAAGATTTCTGACACATAGGCAAGCCCAGCTATTGCTGGAGGAGGAAAGATGTTGATTGGGTTCCTGGCTCTCAGCCTTCCACGTTTCAAGAACTGAGTGATGGTGAAGGCAGGATGAAAAATTCTGTTTACTTTTGCAACCTTGAGTCAGCTTTGCATAGCCTGAATCTCAGCCACACAGGGTCTTTTTCCTTCTGAGAAGCAAGGACACCAACTGTGCAGTGAAAGTCACTCTGAAGGGTTCAAAAGAGTATTTCCACATGATAATTCTCAAAAAGTCAGACTTACTGCTTGAGAGAGACAGCACTGAAACCTCCAGGATGCATAGATATTAGTCCCAAGATATACTAACACAGGTAAATACATAAGTTTCTCCAAGCCTCTCATTTTTTCTGCCATCCACATGTTACGAGCTAGAACTAGTTCTGAAGCCCAAAGAAATGAGCTGCATCAGTCCAGCATGCCTTATGGACAAAGCACAAGGACAGGGAACTGACTGATCTCACGTGACTTCTTCCTCCTCTTTCTCCCCCCTGCACGACTCTCCCAGAGCAGGCACAGTTGACTTCAGCAGAGGATATCCCAACTTGCACCTTTTTTTCTTTACACAAATGGCAAAATCAATCCAAGCCATCCCTGACTGACAGCTAGAAGAAACACTTGAGAGAATGACAGCAACAAACAGAAAGCAGATCAAGGGATTTCAGTAAGGAAGCAGTAGAGCCAGACAGCAAAGGCAGCAGAAAGCATTATACATGAATTTTCATCTCTCAGCCTGTCACTGTGAAAACAGATTCTGTTTTCATACATCTTCCTCAAGTTACCAGCCACTTGTTAACATCCCTGCTTATCCTGGCCACAGCTTCAGGATAACACACTAAAAATCTATCCAGGTTGGTACATGTGCACGGGGTTAGTAGAAGAGCTATCATTACCACTAGGGACAATAGTCTATGATTACAAATATCATCTGAGGGTTACTACAGTCAGAAAATTAAGGAAGGTGGCAATGGAGGGAAGAAAGTAAGAATTCGTTCTCTCACCACACACACCCTTTTCCACTTTTCGTCTTCATCATCCAGAGACTCTTTACAGGTGAGCACTTAAAGCATGGCACAAGACTCTACATATCTTATGGACCCCAGGTTTTCCCCTTCTCATATCTTCCCCAGCTGCTTCACCACAGAAAAGATCTTACCTTCGGGGAGGGAACAGGAAGGGCTTAGATAAATACTCACAGCCCAGCTCTGATAAGCAACCCTACAATAACAAACCAGAGCAACTGAACAATACACTTGGCATGAACAGGGTTCTCCCTGTGCCTTTTTTTTTTTTTTTTTAAGAGGAAGAGATATTAGTCAAGTCTTTGATTTTACAATGTACTAGGGAGCTAAGGTTTACATTAAAAAGACATGTCTTAGTGCCACAGATCCACTAACAGCTCAAGGGGGAACAGAGAAGGAAGCTCTGAAAGCAACAGATTCTGAGCATGATAAATTCACCTCCAAAAACAAGTGCTTGTTTCAGCTGGAGAGGAAAAGAAAAAAAATGCTTTACTTTCTGTTCTCCACTCCATGAAACAAAGAATTAGTCATCCCTTGAAGAGGGCACCTGGTTCCTAAGCATCAGGAGACTGAAAATGCAAGAATGGCTAAATTTTTTCTGGCCCCTTCAACCCTTGACCCTACTCATTCTGGCTAAAAATATCCATCAATGCTTTGGATAGCCTTCCACATCTACAGCATGACTGGCTTCGGACCTGTGCCATCCTCGGGCTTGAAGAATGTGCTGCCAGGTGCCTCCCCAACGCAACATCAGCTGTCCCTTTGCCTCCCACTGCCCATCACTGGAGGCTGGCAGGCAGGTACTGCAGGCTCTCAAGAAGGACTTTCTTTCCAAGGTCTGCCACTCCACTGTCCCACCCTGGTTTTCATTCCCAGCCCCATTCATGATGGTGAAACTTTAACTCACCCAGGAAACCAACTTGCGTTACTGTTACTTCACTGGACCACGGGCACACATACCTGTGTCTCTGGGGCTTTGAGAACAGACGTGGTCAACATTGCACAAGCAGCCCCTGCCAAGGTCAACACTAGTGTTAAGGGCCTGTTCAAGAGCAGGACTCGGTCCCTACGAACACATGCTCCACCAAGACAAGGCAGACCATCGCTCTCTTTCCTGTCCTTCTAAAGCGGCACATTTTAGGTAAAAACTGGCACTAGTGTCACTTCCCCTGCAGAAGGTCTTGTTTACTCCTCCGGAAGCCCTGCTGCAGCCCTCACTCTCTCCTGTTGTTCTTAATTCCAGTGCAGTTGGATCCTGTCCTGTTCAGCTCCCTAAAACACATTTGATCCTTCTACACAATGAGATCTTCTCCTGTGACCAGGAGAACATTTCCATTCCCTTCCTCAAACAGCTCGTACAACTCCCAGCACACTGCTGTTCTCAGCCACTGGACATCAGGTTTCCAACAGCCAGGTCACTCCTTCATTCTCTTATGCCACATGGCCTCCTCTGTCCCCCCCCCAGGAGATGGGCAATTCCTTGCCAACCCTACCCACTCACGGCTGGTACAGAGATCAGCCTGCTGTGCAACCTCTAAATGCCTCCTATTTGTGATCCCAGTGTCCCACCAGGTAGGATTCTGCTCCTTTTGCACCATGAGAGAGGGCTGGAAATAGAAAACACAGAGGTCTTACAAAAATTCCAATTTAGCTGCCAAGATCCGGAGGGACAGAATGATCCTTTATTTTTTCCACATTTTAGTCCAGAAGACTTTATACTGAGTACTTCACTAGTGACAATTTTAATGACCCAACTTCCCATGCAAGCACCTTCCTATCTGCCTCCCCAAGCTCTTCAAGGCAAGACGCTTCCCCCAGACTTGTTTCTTTGATTTACTTTTCCACAAGCAGACTGCACTGTTCTGCATAACAAGTCTGCCAACTCCAATTCACCTCCTGAGCATCTATCCCTTCCTCCAATTATCCATTAACTTTCATTAATCCGCCCTCCTGGATAATCAGAGTAATGCTCTTTAAGCATGTAACTATGACAGGGCAAAGCCACTCTCTGGCTGCAAGCTGCGTTAGAGGGCACAGTGACCCTGCAGGTAATGTAATTGGGAATATTATGCTCCGAAACCTCCAAATAGTGTATTTATGGAGTCAGGTCCCCAGAACAGGACACGAGCACTGCAGAAAGGACACTTTTGCTAAAAGTTTCCTGGCATACCAAGGGATACCTGGCTGGATAGCAACTTACTGCAGTCCTGAAATTAAGTGTTCCCTCCCCCAACCACCCTGGGCATCTTCTCACCTGTTTTAAGAGGGACATTTATCCCTGCGTGGAAGAAAATCATCTTGAGAAGCGCTAGCAGCATCATTTTCCCCTCCATCACTGCTAAGTTGTTCAAGCCATTGGTACCCATGCCCTGCTGCAGCTGTCAAAGTCGATACGTTGGGATACTGAAGGAAAGCCACTCACTCTTTACTCTCACAACAGACTGCTTTTCTGAACATTAACCACTCCCTGGGAGTATTCACTTTTGAGCAGGAACTGAAAAAGAGGGTTTGGCACCCATTGCAGGAGAAACCATGATGCAACATGAACCAGCAGAAGAGGAAAGCTGCTGTCAGCACTCATCAAATACCATGAAATTAAATTAAGGTGGCAAGGAACTGCAACATCATTTTGCTTTCTCTTTTGTCCCAGAAAAATAATCAGTTAGGTTTCATTAATCTGTGCACCCTAGCCTCACTCCTCGTTTCTCTCTACATGCAGTAAGTCACAATCAGTTTACTATGCACGTGAAAGGGCTGAGAGTGGTGGGAGCTTTTTCACCCATGCCTGCCAGCCCGAGCTGAGATTTCCTGTGAATTCAGCCAGAAGTCTGGCAATCGAGAGTAAAGACAAAGTTTTTTCATTTGACAGTAACAACTAATTTTTGCTGCCACTTAAAAACAAAATGAAATAGGGGTGATGGGAGAGTCTTACCTGTTAAGACAAGGCACTAACATTAAGGATGTAGTTACTTCAATACAGATTAAAGTCCCTCAAATGACTTTCAGAAATGAGCAAGATGTAGCACGAACCTCTTTGAAACTGCTCTCACAACAAAAAGGCCGGTACAAGTGGGAGACTGGACCACAGCAACAAAAAGCTGGCCGTGGAAATAAGTGAATATTAGTTGTTTGATCTAAACTGAAATCGGAGTAGAAGCAAAGACCTAGCTTAAAAAACTGTATTTGTTGTGGCAAGAGAAAATTAATGCACCTTCTATATTTCTAGTATTAGCTGTTAGAAGGATTGTTTTCTACAAGAAAACAGCCATACTAGCAGTTTAGGAAAATACAGAGTACATCTCCAGGATGCAAGAGCTATTTTCCTCAAGGCAGTTCTACAGCATGTTTATAAAAACACACAAATAAATTCTCAGCTCTCCGGATGTTTTGCAAGCATTACCTCTCACCACCTTTGCACACAGCAAATCGGTTTAGCAGAAAGGTTCTCTTACCTACGTAACCACTGACTCAAACCAGCCATCTCCTCTCCCACAGAGAGCACGTGGAAGACAAGTCTTGAGCTGGTGAACTGGCTGAGGGCCCTGATGTGCGTATAGCCCAAATCCTGACGTTCCACAATTTTTTATATGAATATTTTAGCCCCTTGACTGTTTTCGGCATTTTAGGTTGTTTCTCCGTCCTCCTCCACCCACAGTTTTTCAATTTAGCGTCTAGCATCATCAAAGTCTAAATTAAAGTCTCGATGCAGCAGGAGTGATGCTGTCACAGACAATATAGAAAAGCAATTCCTCTTCTCACTGACACAATGTCATAGTTTGGCTTCTGCAGTCACGTTGTGCTGCACTCACATACTTGCATGCCGTTCAGTGTCTGTCTACCCCTAGGCCACCCAAGCACCTTCAAAACCAGGTTCCTTTTAAAGGCTCCCGCTGCATTAGGTGATTCAGTCTTGTTATGTTATGCCTATATGTCTCATTTCTTTATGTAATTTTGCATTATACCTGCTGGTACAATAGGTACAACCCATGTACTAAGCTTGTACCCCAGCATAAATTCAAGGGTTGGTTCTTGGCTATAACCAACAGTATACAAGAAACTGAAACAAGAATCATTTCTTGCTTTTTTTCTTCCTCAGATTTATCTATGTTCCCACCCACCCACTCACCCCCAAACATTCGACTGATACATCATCTTCCCTCCCGGTCTAACTCACTGTATTAAGTGGACTTTTTTTCCGCTCCTACTATACACACATGAGCTTGCCTTGCTTCATGAAAGTTTATCAGGAAAACAAAGCTTTTTATTTGTCTTTTCCCTCACTTGACAGATTTTAGCAGCTAAAAAGAAAGCATACATATCTTCCTCTCCTAGCCCTTACTCTTCAGCCCCCTGTTTATCTTTAGGAAGGACATGGAAATGTCCTGCTTTTTCACCCCTCACACTTCTGAGAATAAAAACAAAATCCGAGCAAATGCCATTTAGACTTCACTTCCAATCTTTTGCTCAACTATTTTATATCCTTCAGTCAAGTCAGGGGATTCAGAGTCAGAATATAATGGAAAGAGAATGTAAAATTAAGAATCTGGGTGCTAGCTATAGGTCTAGTTAAGCTGAGCTGCGAAAGAGGCCACTGCTCCAGCTTGGGCACCATCCCACTGCCCCACGGTCCTGCTGATTCAGCCATACTTGCATTGGTCAAACTTGAGCTTACTTCCATTCTGCCCTTATCTCAGGGCAGATCCTCCCTTGAGCACCCTGAATTGCTAGTCTTTCCCCTGTCACTGTGCTTGCTGCTGCCCCTCTAGTTCCACCCCCATCCAGAACTTACTATCAAATGCACCTATTTGCGAGGACAGGCCTGAAAGAAAAACAGGTAAAGCAGCACAATCAGGAGGATGGTAATGGGCCAACAGCATGCAGAAAGGAGGAGAAAACAAGCAGCTGGAGATGACACATCTTGGTGGCAGATACGTTTTAAGAGTCATGTGAAACTGCTGTGCCAGTCAGAGTAGTTGGGTCAGTTCAAACTGTGGGTTTGACAAAGACAAGATTTTTATCTAGAGGCAAGAGGATGGAGACTCACACAAAGTGCCCCAGCAGCAGGAAACAAGGCAGCGAAATAACCACCTGGAAGTGGTGACCTCTTCCACCAGACCAAACCAAGAGCCGGACGCAGGCACCTACCTCAAGAAGTGTGGGAGATTAAGAATCTTAAGAGCTTAAGCCAGAGTTTTCAGACTTTGAATGTTTCAACTTTGACACCTTAAGCAGATGGCCTGATACCAGAGGTGCTGAAAATTCACAGCTCCGCCAGAAGTCACATAGGCTGTATTAAGCATCAACTTGACCATTCAGCCTTGGTTTGCCGAGTCTGAGGTGCACGAGCTGCATATCTGCCACTCTACCACATAACTGCCCAAGAGACAGACCACCAAAGGCACAGCTGTTAGGTGTGCTTGTGCAAGCAAGCCATCCTGGCCATGTGCAGTTGTATGCCTAATTCATAACTTTCTGGGCAATTTTGTTTCCACTTGGTTTGCTCTTATTCAAAGCAGGCAGTTAAAACTACTGAATTCCCCAGAGTTCCTGCATTTCAGCAAACCAGACACTGGGGAGAGCATGTATCTATCAATATCCTGAAAATAAAGAAGCAGGGAACATCAAACAATCTTCTAGAAAGGTGGTAAATTTCCACCCTACCTTCTCTCTGCCCCAGCCTTAAGCAGATACCAAATCAGAGACCAAAAAAAGTGGCCACAACTGTGGAGCTGGGTAGTAGCTACATCATAACTCTGTAGTTAATAAGGTCAAATGGCATCACTTAATTCAGCTGGCATCAATGTGACATTCTAGGCAAGGGGACTTCAGCGACTTCAATGTCTATTACTTGGCTAGGCATTTAACATAGCTTAATTAAACCCTATCTATAGCCAACAGTAACACTAGTAAGAGGAATAGATAGCATAAATAGTGCTGTTTGCACAAATCCCCCTTCTCAAGTCCTCCACCTCCTCCCCTGCAACACTCTTTTTAAGTGCTGATACATTTGCAAGAAGTATTTTTATTTCTATGCAGGCCCTAATGCAAAATGAAGCAACCAAATTGGGACAAAACATAAAAGGCATTTGGGGCCATGCCTGAGCTGGAGAAAGAGATAAAGGAGCAGGTGTGTGCCAGGAAAGACAGGGGCAGAGGAGCTCTTATAAGGCAGAATGATGTGAGAGGAACTCCAGAAGGGACAGGCTGGATGCAGAACCCTTAAGAGATTAGGAAAGCTCCTGTATGGATTCATGACCACCTTGCTGAACAAGAATGGAAGTTTCTCAAATGCAGGACAGATCTGGAACATGTAACACGCATGATGGGGTGAAGGGAAAGGCATAGACATTTGGATCAGCTGTTGGGACACCCTGAACCAGAAGGCGATAGCCACAAAGGATCAGACATGGGGGAAAGATTTAGGAACTGTGCCCTCTGCAGACAGGTTGGGTTACAGAGTGCAGCTTGTCCCATCAAAGTGGAAACATATGGAGCAACACCGATGATCTGCTCTTGTTGGTTCTTCCCAAGCAGCTTTTGAATAGCTCTTCTTCCTTTCCACCTGAGAGGACTTCCTCGACTTCAGAAAAGCTGAAGGATGAGTAACAGCAAATTTGAGAACTGGGTTTGATGCGCCAAGTTCTCCTGCAGTGAATGGGTGTAAACCTGTCGGCTTCTTTGCCAGAGTACTTGCTGAGAATCTGGACCACATTGTCTTTGGACAGGAAAAGCACCACAACGCGCTTCTCAAAGAGCCTCCTCAAAAATTAGGGCCTCAACTGGAGACTTGAGACTTATGGCTTACAAGACATTCCAGCTAAAACCACCCCAGCTCTACATCGAGCACCTTTACCCAGCACGGCAGCACCGGTCTTTTCACCTACTGTACCCACAGCCTCATCGTTAGGGCATCCAGCCCTGGTAATGCACATTTCCTCCCTGAATTATTTATGTTCACCAAGAGTCGGGGCATAAAGAGAGCAAAAGCCTCCAACTCGGCAAAAAGTTCTAGTCTAGCAACTGATGCTGATATCCATTCACAGACAAGTCCCTCTGAGCGATTGGATGTAGAGTACCACTACAGGGCTCTACAATCAATAGATCACATCACCCCTCTGACTTTCTCTGAATCTCCACCACCACACCACAGTCAGTCTCCGAACCCTCCCCTGCATACACAGCTGATCTTCCTCTCCAAAGAAAGCCAATCTCTTTTTCCAATTTCTTATGTATTTTCATAAAAATTTTCATTAAAATGTTGCCGCTTAAAAATAGCCTTGCACCCTTGCCTACAAAACCAGCCTTACCAATTCTCTGCAAAAATATCTGAAAACCCTTTTAAGTCTCCTGGAATACAGAATTTTACTGAAACAAACCAGAAGTATCTTAATTATCTAAGACTGTCCAATATTTACATTGGAATTGTTTCAGGATAGGGAATGGCCTTTTTTGGTAATATATAATACAATCACACTGCAGATACTAACAAATAACCATACTGTCTGTATGCATGACGAGGGAAACATTATCAGAGTGGGTTCATTCTTTCAACGGCTCAAGTTTATTAACACACAGCTAGCCTTGGCTTTTCGCAATAGCTGTTTAGTCTGAACAGACAGAAAAGAAAAACCCTTAGTATTCTCTTACTGTAGAAGTCAATTCAACACACAGAAGAATAGTTACTTCATTCCTCTGCTGAGGAACCGATACCTTAAGGAGTGTTTCAATGCAGAACCCAAGTATATTTCTCCATCTGAACAAATTTAAACGTTTCCTGAGCGCTGTTTCTCTCATAGAGCCTGCCATCCCTCTCATCAGAATTTTTTCAAAATATATTTTCAAAGTAACCCTTGAAATATGCTCTCCCCTGCCACAACAACTCAATCCTCTTTTTGGTCTCTTGTGTCAGAATCAACATTTGGACCAGAGGGGTCATGTTCCACCCACAGACAGAGGGAGAAAAAAGTATCCCCCCAAGACACCACTCAACTGCCTGAAAATTCAAATTAATGAGCTGAACATTCAACTTCCAGGAAAGGAATTTCCTGGAGTTTTTAAATACGCTACTTTTTCCCCTCAAGATTTTGCCCTTTTTTTCCCCCACAATTGCTGAGGAAGTAGGAATGGAAATAAGGTTGGTCCTTCCACACTCAGAATCCCAGAGCTGGTAGGATCAAAAGACTAACTATAACTTACAGGAATGGGCAACGTTATCCTACAGCAGTAACAGAGCGCGCTACAGGGTCAGCATTTCTGTTAAGGAAAAAGATGCAAAGATCTACATTTTCTGCAAATGTCAGTCTTTATACCTTATTTGGTATGTATTCACTGGCACCGTTCCAAATAAATCCAATGGGAGATAATTGCTTATTCACTCTTCAAACAACCAACTCACTTTGAAGGTAAGTGATGCTTTATTGTTTCTGGCCTGACAAAGTGTGCAATCAAGCCAAGTAGCATGAAATAAAAATAAATAAATAAAACATAAACACTTTTAGCTGTTTTTTCAAACACTGTAGTTACTGTATGACTGAAGTTCCCTTTCCATCCCTGCTGGCAAACAAGCACTGCAGTTCTGTCTAACACAGTTTCAAAGCAGAGTGTTAGCAACTGCCCAGTGAAAAATGTTTGTACTTCAGCTATATCAACCTCTAATCTCCCTCTTGAAAAGGTAATTTTGAAAAGAACAAAGAAACTAGCATGAATCTTAAAGCAAGTTTAACAGAAAGTCCTAAACCTACTTAAAATACCCAAGCCAAACATGATCAATGAGGAATTAAAAAAAAAAAAAGCACAACGGGTTACCAGCTTTCTGTATCTGCATGTCAAACCCTTGCAGAGAGGCCAGTACTTCAGACTTTGATATTTGTATTATCAAGAGATTAAATGCAGCCCGTGGTTTTCACAGAGGGATTAGTTGTTGTTAAGTACTGCTTTCCTCCTTATTGGTAAAGTTTTGCACTCTCCATCCCGCCTGGCAGCCTATATTAAGAACAAACTGCCACCCAGACTTCTCCTTTCTTCTAAAGAAAGAGACAAAAAGAAAGGCGACACTGGCTTTTACGACTCTCCTAACTGCACTCCTCTGGAAATGCTGACTTTCAAAAACTTTAACCTGCCAGCTACAGGTCTGAACAAAGTTTACTCCAGCAGAACCTAAATAGTAGAAAAACCTATGCTATACATGTGTACTTGCAGAGGTCGGAGCAAACACAGTACCTATTAATTTCATAAAGTGCTTCATAGTGATGAGGTGAGACCTCTGTCCAGGTCTGTGTAATGCCCCAAGCTCTGGCTTCCAAGTCTTCCTCAAAATATAACTAGCATCCAAACCCTTCCTGAATGCAAGCTCTCAACACAATCAAGGAGAAACTTAGAAAAAAGAGGAGGGGAGAGGGGAAAAAATAATTAAACAACTGTACAACCTATTCAGGTTACCGGGGCTGTTCCATCAGACCACAGAACTATAAATCTAAAGAGAGGTACTTTCTGAGTAGCAGCTATGAAACAAAACTATGCAGACAAGTTGGCATAAGAAAAATGTCACCTAAAACAAGAACAAAAAAAAAAAAGAAAAAGATTCATTAACCCTGTTTTCTGTTAATAACTACATTTCCAATTCTTCTCTAGGAATGAGGGACAGGACCTACCCTGCAGTACTTGCCAGCTTTGTGAAGATCAAGCAGTTCAGAGGCTAGCAAAGTCAGGAGAAGTTCCAAGGGAAACCTGAACTGTCTGAGGTTCATCAGTCACTGCCATGCACCTGCTGAAAAAACACCTGCCAAGTTTTATTCATCCCTTGCACCGCTGCCAACAGTTCAGGCATTTCTGCTGAGGTTCCTCACTCCTGTTCTGACAGTATTAAATAGTCAACTAATACAATACTTAAAATTGATTTTAACTAGCAAGACAATGTAAATTACTTTCCCCTCTCTTCCAATACCTTCCTGTGAGAGATGCCCCCTTTCAGCTCAGCAGTATGAATGTCAAAATGGTACCAGTTTGCTGGCAGCCGTGCATTCAATATTGCAGGTGCTGGAGAAAAGCAAATACACTGTCCCTTAAGAGAAGGTTAAAACACAGGCTGATGTCAAAATGGACCTTGATGCTCTATTCCACCTGCCAGCAGCTCTAAGGAAGCTTTATTCATGTTTTAGTATTTGTTCCCATTCTCATTGCTCAGGGTGGAGAATGCACAGTCTCCTGGTCAACATTAATACAGTCTTACCCCACAGCAGAAGCAGCTGGTCTGCACACCCTGGCTTTGCCAGCCCACACAGGGAGCCCTGCGTGCTGAGCTGCGGCCAGCTGAAGAAAACAGGGCTGCAGGTCTGCTCTGCTTGGACAAATCGAGCCTATCTTCACGATAACATCAAGTTGCCATTACAGCACTTCTGGGAAGACCGTCTGATCCCTGCACAAACAGGTAGACAGCCAGGACGGTAAGACAATCCTTGCGAAGTTGCAGAACTCACACAGCGGGCAGCTCAGGTGTCTGGTCACTACAACAGTGGGAAAAAAATGGCCGCTCTAATACCTGTTAACCTAAGCTACCCTCTTGTCACTCCAAAATTTCTAAGACCAGAGCTTTATGACATGTTTGGTCCCAAGCAACCAGGTGTTGTGTCTCTGTCCAACAAGTCAGGAACAAAGGAAAATTTGTATTATTCCCAAAGACCCCAGTCCAGATAGATGCTGAACACCTCAGGCTGCACGCAGCTTTCCTGAAAGGCTTGGCTAGCCGCGTCCTTTGCTAGTCACACACCAAGAGCATTCGTGATCTTGCAAAAAACATTTGTGCCTGGAAACACAAAACCTTGCTTAACAGTCAGCATGCATGATGGAGGGAGAGGACAGGCACAGGTTTGATAGCACCCCCCAACAGATGAGTTCTGTAACACTAGCTCTATCCTGCCTAGAGCCTCACCAAAAGTCTTCATTGGCAAAGAGATCTTACAGATCCTACTTCTCAAAAGAGTAGCCCTCATCTCACAAGAGCTGCACTGAAGAGGATTGGCTGTAAGACTCAAACTTACAGGGAAGATAGCGACCAGGCACAGGTCTGGGCCTTTTCCAATCAGAAAATTCATCCATTCGTGAGATTCTGCTTCTTAAATTAAATCTGTGGCCAACACCCAGACAGAGGGGCACCTTCAGCCGGGCACTGTAAGCGCCCTGCCAATCAAACCATTCCCTGGGCAAAGACACATGTGGAGCCTGGTTTCCTATTTCACCTCCTCCCTGCCCCATACAGATTATCTGATATCCAGTAATACAGTCTGAGCTCATACTGGAATCATCTGTACATTAGGGGCATTAATTCAGATCTCCCTCCACTATTCAGCGCCTGTTTTCCAGCAACCTTTAGGCACAAAATACCTTTGAGACCCTGCCTGTCATCTAAGCCCTACCTTCCTGAGAAAGCAAGCTAACAGATATAAAGAAGCGTCTTCCTCGTTTTCTGGGGAGTTGTCCAGGGAAAAAAAAGGAAGTTTCATGCTCGGTCAGCAAGAGAACAACTTTTGTAGCTCTTCAGGCTTTTTGTACTTCACTGGCACAAGAAGGCAGATTGCATAAGGTAGGATGGTTTGGTGGCAAAGTCAAGCCAAAACCATAGAAGCTTTGAAGAGATAGAAGGTTCTTGAAGAAAAACCAATAAAGAACTTCCCTCCTCCCAAGTAAGTAGATGTGGTATTTCCTTCTCAATAAGAGACCTTTTTGCATCTCCCATTTTTCATATAAAGCCTCCCTCCCCATCTGCAGAGGTTCTACAGATCAGGCAGCCTCTGACAGCTGAATCTTGAAGACAGCTGTATTTAAATTTGGTTTAAGGTTCTTGGGTGCTGCTCATTCGTATAGACTCCCACCTGCTTCAACAGGGCTGAGATTTCATTCTTAGGTGTTCTCACTTGACATGTTCCATCTATTGGAGCATGTCTTATCGGGGAGAAAAAAAAAAAGTCTTATCAGGGCAAACTCAAAATGCATGCCATGCCTTCTGCAAACCCTGTTCTGCCCAAATCACAACCTTCTCATGTTCAGCAAAGGATTACAAGGGGAAAGAAACAAAGACTAAGGTTCTGGGAAAGGAAAAGATCCTTTCCGGACACAGCCTGTGCTGCTACAATTGTTACATGAAACAAATTAATTGGAAAAAGCATTGGGACATCAGGCCACGGGGGCCTGCCAAAAGCAGTTCTCCGCATTCCTTTTTAGGGCCAATGTCCGTGGTTATTTCTCCTTGGTGGGCTGCAAATTCTTTGGTAAAGCCTTTGGTTTATGGGCATTTTTTTTTTCCACTATAGCATACAGGGAATAAGCATCAGCAAGCCTGGCTACCAACACCTACAGTCATACTGGCCATGTGAGTCCAGGAATACAGCCCAGCCTCCTTGGACCGTGCTGCCAGAGGAGAGCAGAACTTTGCTGTGACAGAAGGTTTAATCAGGGAAACTTTGCAAACATAGATGTGGATACACATCAATTGGATTAGCGAATTAAGCTAAGAACAGAAAGCAGAAGTGACATCTCATGGCAACGCGGCAAGTCAGTGGCAGAATCTGCGACCTAAATGATACTCTCCAACACAAAGGAGTTTGGATGTCCAAACTAAACTTTGCCAGGTCCTGGAACAAAGCCTGCCCCTTTGGTTGGGGACAGACGGAGAAAAGGAGACGCTTTGGTTTGCTGGCACATCAGAGTTAAAATATGAAAAAATATGACAGCATATTCACATTACAGAACACAGACTCCTCATCTTGCCCAGCTTTGTAATGAAAAAAGAGCAAGAGCCCACCACTCCTATAGGATAGGAACTTCCCTCTCTCAGTCGAACTCTACGAAGGGGAAAAAAAAAACCTCATCCCTTTCTACTCTCCACACAATAAAGCTCCCAAGGAGCTTTCCAATGTCAACTTTACAATTCATCTCCTCAGACATGCCTATTAATCTGTATGCAATTTAAATCCTCAGTCAGCGCCTGCACAGCCAATACCCTCTTTCCACTCTGAATCTCTGCCTAACCTGCTGGAGGGAAGCAGAGCTTGAGCCTGTGATGAGGACCCTCACTACCAGCCAAGCAACAAAACTCCAACCCATTTGCTCCCTGAACTCAACCCCCTCCTGCAAAGTTCCAGGAGTTACCCTCACACCAGGATTGCATCAAGTCACCGAGACGCTGTTTTAATTTGTTCAAAGCAGAAATGTTTGTGCACGCGCAGGCTGACACACACAGAAACAGAACACTTCAAGCAAAATAAGAACTGTGGAAATTGGGGAGATTTTTAAAAATTTCAAAAGTTTAAGATAAAAATTGATCACATAGCACAAACATCAGATTTTAACTGAGATGGTGATGGATTACAGACAAAGAAAAAAAACTTCAAATCCTTACTAGCAAAGTTTAAAAGAGCTTGCAAACACTAGGCTCTCTCCAAGACACCGTGACACTGGAGACATTACAATTTTACTCCATTTTAAGAAGTTTAGAATCATGAAACATTCAGACCTCAACATCTCAGTTTGAAAATCCTTCAGCTAACTACAGGATGCATGAAGTGCAACTTCCAGCCTAAATCCCCTAACTGTTAGTTACAAAGGATGATACATAAGCTAGAAACGGTTGCATGGGTCCTTTCTGCTAGATGGGTTCCTCTAGACAGAGACATCAACTTATTTGATATATTTCACTGGACAACGGGCAAATTATTGCCAAGTATTGAGGCTACCTTTGAACAGACAGAGAGAGAGAGGTTAAAAGGATGTTTAGCCCATTCGCAAACAGCATAGTTAACCATTCTGCCCCATATTTCCTGCAGAATTGAGAAAGTATCTTCCAAAAATAGCCAATAGTTTTGCTGAAAGGCTCAAAACAAACAGTACTTCTGAAGAAATATCTTACATACTTTACATAATAGCCATCTCAGAAGGGAAAAAAGGATATGTACAGTGTTTCAGTGAGAATTCTGCATTGAACAAAAAGACATCATTCTTTGCTTAACACAAGGCTTAAATTCACCGTGAAGGAAATTGCTGAAGTCAAAGCCTCAGGGCTCAAGTTGGGAGGGAGATACCACTCTGAAGGGAAGAATTTTTATCCTAGATTCCAATCAAAAAAGGATACGTACAAGGAACACTGTCAGCTTGTTTAAGCCTCAAATTATACTAGCCCCAAAAAGGAAAGTTCAACCCCACTCAGCATCCCTTTCACCAAAATCTAATACATTTTTAAGTGCTTGGTCTGTTGTGTACCCAGATCTACATCTGCACACTTCGGTTTACCTTTTTTTTCCCCCCTCTTTAAAAACCTGGTCCTTATCTCTAGACACGTGGTTTACCCTTCCTGCTTAACATAATGTCACAGTTTAAAACAAAATACCACAAAACTAACACCAGTATAGCACCATAATCACTGGTGCCTTCCGCTTCCCTTCGTATTCAGCTGTATCTTTCCTCGTGAGAAGAACGTTCAGCATTCACATTTGCCTCAGTGAACGTCTGTCCCATAGAGACAAGGGTAAAACACCCAACACTCCACGAAAAAAGAATTATTAGAGATGAAGCTGTTGCAGTATGAAGGGGCCAGTCAGACGATGAAGCAAGCAATGCCTTTTTTTTTTCTTTTTTGAGAGCCCAGAAAGCAAAGTTGTTTCATTCGTATTAGGATAACAATGGTTTAGAATTTGTGTTAACTTATTAAACAAGTGCTCTGGGGTTTGTTTTCCTTTTCTCCTTGGAGGGAAAAGGAGCTGTGCTTTTTCCTGTGTAAAGAGACAAACAACTGATTTCAGATGGTGCAAATTACCTGCACTACACAGCTAAGCTCTCAATTATTATTGTTGTTCCCACATCCCCAGTCTCCACCAGGGAATAAGCAAGGAAGTGAACTGGATCTCCAGTTCAGAGAAATTTGTGGAAAACTCTCTCCCTAAGGAAAGAACCTGTGTGTGTTCAGATAAGAAGCCAGGGAAGGGCCTGGCAGACCACACTTGGCTCCAGGCTGCACCAATAAATACAGTAACTTCATCAGCAGGCCAAAGAGCTCAGCCCTTACCACCTACCTTAATATTAACTAAAAATATAGTTGCCATCTGGTGGCTAACACAGAATGAATTTAGCATCTATGATGAGTTCAGGGTAGACCAGATACCAGGAGACAGATTCCCTGCCCTGTCCCCCCCTGGAACCACAGTAAGGGGAAAAACCACAGATGTGGCCACACTCCCTCTCCCGTATGGAGCCAAGCCAGGACCTTGTTGCTGCAGTCAGTTCCACACTGGATCTGCTATTCACTGGGGTTTTTTTTCCAAGCAATCAGGCAAGTTCAAAGCACACTTCTAGTCTCAGCAAATGAGCTTAAACCAGTGGAAGGTGTATGTGCAAAATTAGTTTGGGTTGCCATTCTGACCCAGCAGCATTTTGTAAGCATCGGCAACTAGTACAAGGCTCAGGCCAGCACTGCATCCAATCCCAAACTGCCTAGATTAAATCTAGCTGCTAAAGATAACTCCCAGGGAACAAGAGCAGCAGTGGGCAGATCCGTTCACCCTCCCTTGAAGATGCACCAGTCCTTATTCAGTCAATGTCATCTCACAGCAAATCACTGAAAACCAAGATGAGCGTGCCCGAGGTAAAAGCAGCTGATCAATGTCCCTGCGTAAAACGTCTGATAATCCCTCCACAGAGCAGGCATCTGGCATCAGATTCAGCATGCCGGAGAGATGAGCATGACAAGTATACATTGCATATTCCTGGCACCTTTTGCTGGCACAGGGGTAGGTGGAGAGCAGCAAAAGGGCTCCCAGGATTCAGAAAACACCCCTCCCTCATCAGACATCGGCACAATTTGCAAAGACAGTATGGTTTTTGCCTTATCACCATTCCAAAATCTGGAGCTCAAGGTCAGTAAAGCAAGTAACGAATATCACGGTTTGTGGTTAGAAGCAAGTGCCTGTCTCCTTTTCCTCGCCGCCTTTGAGGTTACGTATCTAGCGCTATTACAAAATACAGTACCGCTCTTGAAACTGCCGCATAAAGCACAACCTGAACACCATAGAAAAGGTCTCCTCCTGCTGAAACAATAACCATCTACACATTTAAAACCAACGTGCGGCGTTCTGCCCTCCCTCCCTCCCAGCTGAATCCGATGCCATGTTTCTGCTTATGCTGAGCGTGCCGAGGGATGGCAAACCCTTACAGCTCACAACGGCGATATTTTGCCTTCTCAGGATGCCAAGGGGCCCTAAATCCGCAGGCAGAGCAGGCAGCTGCCGGCTGCACCCGCGGCCAGACGCATCTCTGCTTCAGAGAGGGGGGTGTCACCCCCGGTACCCGCATCGCCCCCCGCACGGCGGGGAGGCGGCTGCCGCCCACCCCCGCTCTGCCCCTACCTTCTCCTGTGCCCGGGTCAGCTTCTTCTGCACGTTGCTGGCGATTTTCCCGGCGGTGACCCCCTTGCTGCCCAGCTCGGCCATCTTGCCTCCTCTTTTTAACGGGCGGCTGCGAACGACGGGCCGGCAGGAAGGGGGGGAAAACCCGGCGGGCAGGCGATGGCCCCAGCCGCCGCCACCGCCGCCTCCCGCTCGCCCGCCCGCCGCCTTTTAAAGCGACAGTGCGCGCCGCGCCGCCTTAAAGGGGCCGCGCGTCGCTGCAGGAGGGGGGCAGCAGCAGCAGCACAGCCCGGCATCCCGGCTGCGAGGGGCGCGATGCTGCTGCTGGCAGCGGCGGAGAAGAGCTGGGGGCAAGCGTTTGCCAGATTCCCCCCACGCTGGCTGCC
>VXBL01002581.1:720413-840741 GCA_013400195.1 Aramus guarauna
GGGGGGGGGGGGGGGGAAGGGGGTATCTGTAAGTGAATCGAACTCTTGATTTTAAAAAGTGAGCTAAAATTTCAAAGATTTCATCCTTTAATGTACCAACCTATTATGGAACCCAGGTAAATAAATGCCTTCACCCTTGCCTTATCTCTTTGAAAACTGGAATAATCAATTGATCCACGTGTCTCACAGGAGCATTAGGACAACTGATTAGTTAACGTTTGTACAAAACTTTGAATGTGCTGTGGTAGCAGCTTTTTACATGTTGTTGGATTTGCACAAGATTTTGGATTCAGCATGGTTGCACAGAAGGTTGTTCCCGTTAGGGAGTAAGGGTGACAGTGGAGTGGGGTGTTTTATGTGTCTCCACTGCAGAACACATTGCGGTGACAGGGCATTTACCAGAAGAAAGCAAACGATGGCTTCACAGAGAGCTTTATATGCATAACTTCTCCTGAATTCCTGCTACCTTAGTCCGCATGGTATTATTCTTCAGCTGTGACTCAACTGCTTTTCAGTGTTGTTGCTCCTGGCCCAAATGAGCACCCTGCCCCTTGCCTGCCCTTGTCCCTCTTCAGTGGACTTCTGACTGCATACACAGCAGTAGTTATCCCAACAGGGCTTCGGTCGTGCTTTGCTAGACCTCTGTGCAAATTCCTTTTGTGAAACTCTATTCCTTTACAAGATAGGACAAAGTTGTGCTTCCTGGAATACAGAAAGCCACCACCTCAGCGCTGTTATTCATATCCTAATACACAGCCCCAAAGCTTCCGTCAGTTCCACACACTGGGGCTCGGTCAGGTGGTGGGGAAGCTTCCTTCCTTGGTTGCTTCTGCACGCTCGTCTTACTTCTTTGTGAGACCTTACATCTGCTTCGTGCGCACACAGTACCCAGAACAGTATCAACCAAACCAATGCTCTGCAGACAATTTAGGCATTTAAGGAACTTGCATTTGCCTTTAAGATGGAAGCTTGCATCTCTGACACCTATTTTAACTGTAAGATAGTACCAAAACCTACCTGTGTTCCAAGATGATTTCATACAGTCTTTATTTTGCCAGATGAAGACTGTTATCTCAAGAGTTTCACACACATAGGGGGGTAGTGTAGCACCCACTATTGCGATCTAAAACAACAGAAAAATGTTGAAGGTGATTACTTGAGAGAGCTAGGCCAGATTTTTCATCTTATATTGCATTTATATGTTTCCCATTTCTGCTTCAATACTATTTCTGTTCATTCAGAACTTGGAATAAAACCAATTGTCTTGCCATAGCCCTTCGAAACTGTGGGCAGAGAACCTGTCAACACATCTTTGTGAGGCTTCCTGAGATAGTGCCTCTGCATTTCTTGCCTGTTATGACAATGGCTTTTTTTCTTGTCTTTTAATGACAAAAACCCTCATTCAGAAACCATTTAAATTCATGCTATACTTCAATTATGTTAGTAAACATACTATTCCTATTTAATAAAATACTTAGGCATGTGCTTCAATTGTATGTGAGAAAAGCACAGGGATATAAGACAAACACAGACTAAAGCGTGTGTGTACCTGAGATGCCACACTGTATTGCAAACTGCAATTTTATTCAATTCCTTTCTGTCTTTACACTTAGTATTCATATTTCTGCGGGTTTTTCTGTAGATACACAACTGTGTATTTGTCCCAAATGCATCTCATTTTGCCTGTAATTTCACCCTAACTAGGTATTTTCTAATTACCTTTCTTGTCCAGTATCATCTACAATTTTGCAGCATCTCACTACTCAGTATCATCTGGAAACGTAATTAATCTCCGATTTTCTTTGTCTCTTACTCCCCATCTCCTCCTCCTTAGCTGAGCTTTTAAGAGTGAAAGATGCACATGTGGTTAAACATTTCTAACATCACGTTTAAAAGAGCAGATGTTTCAGGGTCAGAACACATTCCTCTCCATCCTACTTCATGTATTTGCTTCTCCTGCTTAGGTCTTTTCTTCAGTGAAACTGGTTTTTAAGGATTTTTGTCTGATTACGTCCTTACAAGTGAAAAATGAATGACTGCAGCACATGAGCTGAAAAGAGACGCCATGGCAAACATCAGGTAATTGTGAAACAAAAAGTGGCCAGACACACACGGTCACCACAATGAAAAATGATGACAAACTGTGTACATTTTAAAAGCTGGAATTAACAGCAAGCATCCACCTCTCACCATGAGTCATTTCCTAGTTATTTCTGTGCTTGATTGGATCAGCACCAAAGCTGAAAAGCATTTGTGGGGTTTCCCGTAGCATGAACCAGTGAACGTCACATACTGTGAGTGGCTATGCATTTGAATGAACATATAAGCTGTTTTAGCCAGGTGATATATGGTGAAGGCTGTTGCTTTGTGGGCAGGACAGGTTTCAGTCTCACATCTACACCATTGTTCTGATCTCAAGCTTACAGTTTTTTACAATCTTGTAAATAATTTCATATGTCAATAGTAATAAATACACAGGCTAGCAACTTAATGCTTATATTCGTTTGTGTTTTGTGTCATTGTAAGGCAGGGCTGTCTAACCTCGTAGAAGCTGTTAGTGACAGATTCTGCGCAACTGGAGTTAAAAGAAGCAGAACTTGATGCTTATGTCCATCTCCTGCAATGAGATTCATTAAGTTCGATATGCACATAGTTGTCTCATTTAGTCTAACACTAGACCCTAGGACACTTCATTTCACCTAACTGTACCCGCTAAATGTATCTAGTTTAATTTAAGCTGAGTCACCTAGGCTCCTTTTATAGTCAAAAGAGAGAAATCAGTACTGCCAAAGGATGATGAAAGGTAAAACAGCTTCTAGAAACATCTCCCTTCCCCCTTAGCTACAGAGGGAGATTAGATGAATTGCTTAAACAGATAAGTTAAGAAAGCCAGATGGGTTATGAAACCCACCTGTAGTCCATCTCCCTGGTGACAGTATGATTCATTTACACAGTTCATAGGGAAGAAGCAAATCTGTCAAACACAACACAGCACAAACACACGTATTTAACATGTACATACCTACCACTGCTTTTTTATTGCTTTCTCAACTGATATTCCAGCCAATAATGCCTATGTTAGGTCTCAGCCCCGTAAGTGCATTTCACTTCTCAGCTGCCTCATTAAAAAGCAACGAACAGCTCACCTGTTTACAATTACTCATAAGCTGAAGTGCTTCCTGGGTTGGGATCTATTATTTTGTAGTTTAGGTACAAATTATTATTCCCTTCATTGCACAAACTGTTGTTACATCTATTATAATAATAATAATAATAACAATAATAATAATATTTAACCAAGTTTGTCCATCTGGGAGCAGGATGTTTTCTTCATGATTCCTAATTTAAATTGGTATAAAATTTTATTTTTAAACGAGTGATTTCAGCAATGTGTCCATTACCATATATTTATTTTTTCTGACTTGAACTTTTTCATTGTAGGTTGTGTGTTTAGAGGTACATACAAGCTGTGATAATCAAAATGTACCTGCTTCCTCGCTACTGGTGTCAAAATCTTTCATGTATAATCCAATTTGTTTAAATAAATAATTTTAAAATCACAATAGTAATGGTCTCTACTATTCATGGAACTAGAAGTATATTTTCTCTGTTACAGTTATATTTATTTTTGTTTCTTTTCAGCAAGGAGTTCTGATTTTAAGTTTATAGTTATTAGATTTTAAAAATATTTGGTATAGCTCGGTTAAAGATGTTTACAGTAAACAAATATACAATTATTGAATTATTAAAATGTTTATATTCATATTAAATAGTATTATAAACAATAAATTATTCCAGGAACTCTAAAGCCCTTCTCCCTGAGAACTAATATAAAGCAAGATGGGTGTATTTCACTCATGATTTCTTGTTTGTATTCAAAGCCAAGGTTCGCAATTTAAACAACCCCAAAGGCTCTGGTTGTTTGGATCCGTAGTCTTGTTCCAGCTCTAACTCTAGCCATAACACTACAAGTCAGTTGGCCTTGCTCATTGCCAGCACCATTCCCTTGCTGTAGTGATGTCAGCTGAAGGATTAATTTAAGACAGTAAATCCAACACTTTGAAAAGAACAAATTACACAAAATATATTATGTAGCAAAATCTAGCAGAGTTCTGACTCCAACCTTACTTGCCTTAAGCAGCCTGCTCACTTTTTTCTTTCCATTGTAGAACATGCATTCTTCCGGGACAACATTCAGGAAGAGCTTGCAAAGGTGACTTCTATCTTTCCTTTCAACCTGATAACATATGAAGGGTAATTCAGACATCAATTTCACCATCATCTAGTTTGCCTTAGCATTCCTTTCTGACTGAGTGTTTTCTCATGCAAACTCTCCCTTTGTTCTTCCACAGGAAGGTGCTGGGAAGGCTTAGGAAGTTTCTGCCATAAAAATAATAGATAAAACCTCAGTGATTATGTGTTCTGTCTCTTAAAACAAAAGCAAGATGAAACAACTTTGATTTTAAAAATAGTGCCCAGAAGGTGTTCTCTCCCACATCTCAGATTCACGACTTCTGTTGAATGCCTTCACTATGAGAAAGAGAAGATGATACCTAAGTGACTCTTCCCATGTCCCAAACACAAAAAAATACCTACTGCCATACCAAGGAAGGCTCAAAAGCTGAGAGGTTTGCCAGTCTAATTCAGAAAGACTCACCTGCTGAAAAAAGAGGAGAGGCAGGAAATAAAATGACATTAAAACTTTGTCTCTTATCTCACTGAAGACTGTCCCTTGATTGCAAGCTTGCTTGAGTTCTTGAGAATTATGTGGTGTTCATGATATATCTTACTGGGACCTCAAAACTCTGGCAGATTTTTCACTGAATTTCAAAATTCAGATCAAATTTCTGTTCCATCCATGTGCCATTTTGGATGCTTGATTCAGCTGCATGTAGCTTTTTTCTGTTTTCTTCCTGTGTGGATTTGGCCACCACAAAATCATCTTAGGCTCTAGATTTGTGACAGATTAGCTACACTTCACTAACACATGAAGTGAGTAAAGAATGGGAATGGTCCGTAAGCATTGCACAAATAAATATACTTCCAAGAAGCTCACCAAAATTTCTATGTGGCCCATCATGCAGGAAAAGAAGGGATTTGGCACGTATGAAACAAATCTTTTTAATTTTTCATTATCATCAATCAACAAGGGATCAGGTAAGTGAACTGTGTGCTTACGTTGGAAATTATTCTGAGAATTACAGAAGCCTTCTACTATTTATTAAAATATTTTAAAAATGGAAATTAATTATATACTCTGATAGATGGGCCAGTTTATCCCCATCTATAGCTATGGTAGAACACATGGCCTATCTGGTGGAATAACACAAGGGATGTCATATCACCAGGATACCATATCAACAGCACAAAACACCAGTGAAATCCAGAAAATATTTTCTATCAAACATACTTCCACAAGGTTTCACATTGGTGATAACCATATCAGGAAGACTTGTGTAATGGTAACAGTTGACCCAGTTGCAATGTCTTCCTCCTTGCTTCCCTTTACTGATAGCCTCATTTCATTTCCTTGGTAACCAAATGGAGTGATTCATTCACTACCAATTATTTACAAGAGCTCTCTCACCTTCATTTACTGTAAGCTCACTATCACTTCAGATTTGTTCAGTTTTCAAAATTATCCAAATCTGCTTTTAGTGTTTGGGATTTGATTTTTCAGAAAATGAGGACGGTAATTTTCTGGTTTGGACAAGTGCAGTTTTCTGCACATATTCAATACACCATTATTATACAATCTATTCTAATTAATAATTACTGACATTTGTAATAGTGGTTTCCTAGTCCTGGACCAGGACTGAACTGCAGAAAATACAAGACAGAAAAATGTAAAAAAAAAAAAAAAAATTCTTACCTGTAACAAATCAGCCATTTCCACCAGCTGGCTTTATCAACTGTTAAAGATTTTCATAAAGATTCAGTAAAAAACAGTGAAGACCTCAAAAGAATGAAAGATCCACAGTAAGTAATTTATAAGTTAACTGTACATTTTTAAAAAACCCACTCACAGTCACTAGTTTTTATTAAAGGTAAATCAATACAAATGTTTGCATTTCTAGTCAAAAAATCCAATATAGGAAAAAAAATGCTTCTGGATTTTATAGGGACTTTAAGGAATTTTTCAAACTATGCATGTACTTCATTCTTGATACAGTTATTTGGTGCACACCAAAGAGTTAATTTCTAGGGAAAAGAAAAGAACAGGCTCAAGAGAATGAAAGTAGATGTTTACTGTATGTAAGCCTTCATGCACTGGAACCATTTGTATTTTCTAGATGCCAGCTGCATCACTCAAATATTGCACCTTAAAAATAATGTGGATCCATGCATTGTGATAGTACAGCCTTAGAAAACCAGGAATGAAGCATAAGCCATTCTGAAAGAAAAGAGCAGATGATCCTATCAAAGTGGTGAACAGCTCTTTGCTATCCCAATCTGGATTCTTACCTACATTCTAAATACTTTACTCGATTGCTGCAGGTATTTAGCTGTTTCCAAATTTGGTACATTATCCATTTTCTTTTATTCATAGACAAATATTTGATCCATGATTGACAATGAAATACTAGAGAGACTGAAAATTGAGGGTCACCTAGTTAGAAGTGATATATTTCTCTTCACAGATTATGTGACATTTTTACATGTCACTCAATGCTCTGATATCTTGAAGCATCCCCGCCAAATTTAACAGAGAACATTTACAGAGTCTTGAAGTAAGCATCCTTGACAGTTTAATGAGTCACAGCCTTGTGTATACAGATATCAGGGTCATCAGCATGCTAGAAGGAATAAACATAAATGTCAAGCTAAATTTCTGTTTTGTTTCCTAACTCTACTTTGAAACAAGGCAAATCTACCAGATAAACCAACCAAAACATCTTAAATTGTGAAACTTTTTCTTTACATGTGACTGTACAAGTGACTATTTCTACTACTTTACTTTGAAAGCCAAAGAACAAGTCTGGAAACGTTGTGGCATCTCCATGATTTTACTAGGAATTTTGCAATACAGGATGTTCTCTCAAAACCCCACCTTTTGGAATCACATGAATAGGTTTCCAGACCGGAAGAAAACATCAAAATCTGAATCCTAAGAACTCAAAATCAAAGAAGGGCAGGGAGAATTAAGCCATCATTTCAACATTTTCATTTGTTTTAAGGCATTCATGGTCATTTCTTTCCCAGCATACTTTGATGATAGTGACATTGAGTCATAAGCCAAGGGAAGTGATACTTCTCTCTTGGATACAGAGGTAAAGATAAATTTAGATTCTATATTGCAAAAATGTGCTGCTTGGAAAACAACCAGAGAGCCTCCTACTCCTCCCCTCATTGCTCCCAATGTGTTGAATAGGAGCAGTAAGCCCCTTCCCTTGCACATTTGAGACAACACTGGTCCCTTTACTCTATGAAATCCTTAAATACTTTGTTTTCTCCATTTATATCCCTTCACGCAGACTTCTTATAGCTATTGCAGGTTCAGCCCTGACAGTTTAAGAGGAATGAGGATCTCTTTCCTGCCTAAGAGTGATGGGAATGTGGTTACAATCAGCATCACCTGGTGATATCTGGTAAAAATTTGACCAAAAACAGTACAGTGATGAGAAAGTCAAGAAAGAGCAGCACAAAATGAGGAGGCTGTCTCACATCTCCACATCCATGCAGAAGTTTCACAGAATTGAAGTTACCTGGTCCAAAAAGAGTGTGTGGTGCCAGATTAACCTCATTCAACCAGCTAATGCTGATAAACCGGATCAAACTTCTTGTGCACAAACCTGGGCTGAATGTGTGAACTAAACCTGGATGCGTCTATGCTAGAAGCTTGAGCCTCTAAACACTTTAGCCAAAGGGAGAGAGTTTGACTAGCTGGAAGTTGCTGAGCTTCCCAAAGACCAGTCCCAACAGAAGAAGAATGTTTCATGGGTTGCAATGCTTGCATACACTTTTCAGTCTAAATAACAAACTGAAAATAACCAGAAATACCCAAATAGAGGAACTCCACATTCCATGAAGGAAAGGCTTTGATATTTCCATTTTCTGTCACCATCTGATACCTTTAAGGAAACAAAGGAACCTGCATGAAAATACATCAAATAAGTTTTTTCTTGAAATGAGAACCTGAAACTGTGAAAACAAGCTATAGTTTCCAGCTGCTGCTAACATTCCTCTCCCCTTTCTCTAAAGGACATTTTTCCAACTGGTAATTCCATCTTATACGCAAAGGGAGGTATGAAAGAGAAACTGCTTATTGCAAATATTCTATTTCAAATAAACATCAAAAAATGTCTGTTGTTAAAAAAAAAAAAAAGAGAAAAATCATAAGCTCATCTAATTTCTCCTACTCACTCTGTACAACTTTACATTTACACATTTTTCCCTGGATACCATTTATGCCAATGCTGTGATTTTAGAATTTCTGAATGTCTTGTTACAAGGAGAAAAAAAAAAAAAGGAATTAAAATCTCAGTTATGATCTGATCTTTTTCAAATCCAAGGATGTAGTTCTTCTATATTGTAGCTCTGGGGTTTTTTTAGAGACTGTTCCTCATCTACTCCTGTTTCACTGAGGTCATTAACTTGCTTATAGCTCTAATACTGTTATCACACTACTGTGAGCAATAGTAGACCTCATACCCACAAATAGATATAAGAAAATAAGCCACTGCATACTGTAGGTACTCATATTTAGCTTCTAGAATCTGATAGCGAACAGAAACCCAAAAGGCAACTATTATAAGAGAACAGTATTTTTGGTCTACATAACACTACTGAGCTCCATCAAAGCACAACAGAACAAACAGTCTGGATAAGAATAATCTTGCACAGCATCACCCTCTGGATTTATGTTTGCTGACACGTCTTCTGATATCCTAGATTAAAAAAACAAAACAAAAAACAAAAACAAAACATAATATCCCTTCCTAGCATGCCAACACACTCCATCAGGTTTACCAAGATTTACATGGTAAACATTTAGCAAAGCAAGCAATCCTACATTACTTAGAGCAACAAATACAAGTCAGTTGCAAATCCTAGAAATACTACACCTACTCATAGCCTCATGGGGTACGATAATCCTAGAAATCACACAATTCTTTCCTACTGAAATTACATGTTCCCATTCTATATAGGAAGCTTTTTTTAAGGGAGGGAGAACAAGAAGGTTTGACCTTGCCATTAATTAAATGATTCCTGAAGATAATTAATTAATTATCCTATCCACAAAACTCACAGCAAACAAGTCTTCATCTTCTTAAATAAATATCAGAAAAGATACATATAAACACACACAATTTTTGTTTTTATACCATATGGGATGGAACTGTGCCCTGGACATGTTTTGATAAAGCTAATCAGATCAGCTATGCTCTTTTTTTAAAAAATCTTTTACAGGCTCCTGCTCATTGATATGGAAGGGTAGAGACAGTTCTTTGGATACAAATACTAGTCCCCCATTAGCTTGCAATTGGAGGTTCCTATCCATCCCGTAGGAATGTCCAGCTGATCACAAAGAATATTACTGAAACATTGCTGTCTTTGATTGCTGTTTCTCTTGGCCTCTTGGTTACAAAACCACTAGTCGTTAAAAACACCAATCAGAATCACAGAAACTAACCAAGGAAAATATCTTCTAGCGAGCAGTTCTTACTCTTTTTTGATTGCCATCTTCTTAAAAAATACTCCATAAAAACAATAAAGCACAACACAATAGACTTCCTTGGGTTTGTTCTTCTTCACAAATCCCTGAGAAATAAATAATCTCATCATTCCCTGGTCCTGAGGCTGAACACCACTCTTCCAGTCGGATTGTCCAACGTTAAACTTCAAAACTTTAGATGCCAAGTACATGTTGATAACCAATAAAGAATTGGAGGGTGTTTCCACTTGTTTCATTATCTTAAAGATATCTGAAAAATAATGAACTCTTTTCTCCTAATTTTTTTCTAGCGCTATACAGTTGAAATACTAGTCATAAAAGTGAATCAAAGGCCTAGGAGAGATTTTCTCCACTAAGAAGTAGCCAATACAGTGGAAAAGCCTTAGGACCCTCACTTTACCCACCATCTGGGAAACATACGATTATTCCTCATCCACCATACATTTCTTGTAATTTAATTCATTTTAATTTTACCTGAATCAAACAATTGATATTTTATCACTTCTTGTGGCAGAAACTCATTAATAGACCACTATTTTCTGTGCAAGTGGAATGAGGATAGTGTGCTATTTGTTATTTTTTTCCAGCCAAACAATTGGATAAATTTCATTCACTGTCTCCCATAGTATTAGGTGGTGAAATGCCAACATCAAAAAATAATTATAAATGTACATAATACCAAATTATACATCAACATAATTGCAAGTAATTACAAGTACTACTCTTACATTCCAATGTGGCTGTGTCATGACATTAAAACATTAACCTCTACTATACATTTGCCAATAATGCCTTATCAATCAAGATAACCCAACATCAGAAGATGCAGAAAGTGGAATTCAGTACACTGAAACTGTTCACTGCGGGCCTAAAATCTATAGTCTTGAAAACATACAAACACTAGAGGCATTTGCTCTGGTAGAGTGGCATGGCTAAATTACATCTTTCCCGCATCCACTTAATTGCACATAGCCAATGAATGGATAAATGCAGTCGTTTCCTGCAGTCTTAGCTGGTGAGAAGGTGATTGATCAACTGCATCGTGGTATGAATTAGAAAGCTTTGCCGGCTGAGTGAGATTAACATCTCAGAAATCTGCAAAACTGTGATTTTTTGTAACCACCTTTAAAATACAATGTAGGATAGAAAGGAGACAAATGGCTGCCCACACTTTGTGGCACTGCTACCTATTTATATCGCAAAACTAAGCTGACTGGTAACTAGTAAATGATTCTTTCTTGGATGAATTTGGTACCTTTGTTCTGTGTGAAAAGAATTGTATGTTATTTCATGCAACTTCATCTGAAAATAACTGGTGTTTGATAGAGTTATCATGATTACTATGCATTTATTATCTATGAATTTGTGACAATAACATAAAAGAAGCATCTATAAATGTGACAGTGAAATACTGATTGCCTTTTCAGTGGTATCTTAGATGAAGATTTTTAACCAAGCCCTTTCAGATATGTGTAACTAATTCCCCACATACCTTTTGATTCTCTAATCATCTAGAGTTAATTCTTCCTTTTTCCATCTGGGATGAGACTATCTCTGCAGTATTTGGGAATCTTCAAGCAAATTCAAGTGGTTATCCCTATCTGCACAAAGGAGACGACTTTCACAAGCTGAGCTACTGAGACTAAAAGAGACTTGTGTAAATAGTTTTTTATCTTCTCTTTGTCTACATCTGCAATTGTAAACCAAGGGAAGGACTAATTCAGTAAGAGAAACAAATAGCTGACAACCAATTGCCAAAAGGAACCTACCTGCTAATGTAAAGATCGCCAAAATCTTACAATACTACCTAATAATTTATTTGAGGAAAGTTCTTAAGCATCTCCTCTTATCAGCTTCCCTTAGACTCAGGTCAAAGATTTCTATCATAAATTAGCATCTATAATGGCCATTATAGGTGGTTTACTTAATGGCACACCCTAGATTTTCCATGTTACAATTTCTTTCATCCTAAATAAACTGATTTTTTGTTTAAGGCTAGATTGCTGTAATTGTGGATGTGTCAACATTGATGTATTACATGTTTCTCCATCAACAGTTCCTTTAGCATATTAGTCATGTTCTCTGTCTACAGTTTTTTGCTATTTCCCATAAACACTTAAAAAAAAAATGGCCTTCATATGTTGGCATGCTTTCTAATTTTAAGAACATCAACACTTGTTTATCTCAACATTCTGGGAAAGATACCTTTGTATTTTGCAGACAAAGGAATTTAACCTACTTTAAATCTATCCCAAACAGCTACTATTGCTTGCTGTTTGTTTGACAATGCCAGAGCAACTTGCTTTCTGAAAAAATAATGGTTAACTTGAGCCAAGTTGGGCAATTTCACAGCTCATGTCCTGCACAGGGGAAAGCACACAACTTTTTGCCTTTAAGAAAAAGACAATTCCATTTCTTCCTCTCAAAAATACAGAAACATGCAATCTGAACTATCTGCTCACACCTTTCAGATTCTCATTTATACACCAATTCTACCTTTGACTGATTTGAAACAATAAGATGGTAAAAGCAGATCTTATCCTGAAACTTAACTGCCACAAAAAATCTCTTGCAATTGTTTATCCCTTAGACACTTCCTTCCAAAATCCCTGACTCCATCCTTCCTTTTATCCAAGTAAAGTGGGCTGCTTCAGTGAGTTTACACTTTAATTTCACTGTTTCCCAACTAAACACTTGGCAGCAAACAGTAGGTTTCAAACATTGTGAAGATTGGTACAATAGCTTTTAAATGATGTCAAAAGATCTGCTGTTTACTGAAATGCAGGACTGAAATGTACAATAGTGACTGAAACACTACAAAATATCCCCCTCAATTATTTCCTGTCGTCTGTATGTCTTTACTCTTATCTGACCTAGACTGTAATCAGAGTAGGAACTGTCTTTGTCTTGAATTTTGCATGATAATAGGTAGAGTATCAAAGCTCAATGATTAACAAACTCTGTTAAAGATAAATCTGGGCAGAAGGCATACAGGACTGCAAAGGCTGGATTTTCTCTAACGACGCCTACACGAAACTTTGGCCATACTGTACTAGCTGTGATATGCAAATTCCCGTTTTAAGCAAGCACATGCAAAACATGAACACAAATTGAACACATTTGCACATACAAGGTCTAAGAGTCCTTGTCAAACAAATATAACAAAATTCCTCTATATTTAACAAGCTATAGTGACTATATTGCTTTTAGCTATTTTTTTTTCCACCATAGATATATAATCACGGACTTTTACTAAGGAATACTATAAAGGCAGCACCACCTAGTGGTACCAAAACCACAGTCTAGTATTTTCAGTGGTTTCCTTGAAGAAAATTACTTTGGAAAACATAGGAAAAAAATCTCAGATTAAATTATTTTTTAAATGCCCACATGACATCCACATGTTTTGTTTTTGTTTTGTTTTTTTTAAATTCAGCATGTACATGAAAAAAAATATTTGCAAGCTCTAGGTATACATTCACTTATTTTCTGTGTTAAAACCCTTTGAGATGAAAAAAATGAATGTATTAATCACAGAGGATTATTTTTTTTTCTGTGCATAGATAAATATTTTTAAAAATTTATCAGGTATTAAAATAGTTATTACTCATACCTTCCCATCTAATTTATTTACTACTGCTGGTGCAAAATTTAGATGAAAACCTATATATGAATACGAAGTATCCAGCCAACTTTGGACCTATTCCCTTACATTTTCCAGCATACATTCCAGTGAACTGTAGTTTATCTTGCTTCAATATATATAGTCCATGGCACAGTCACCTTGCAAAAATCAGAAGGGTCCAATGCGTAAGGCCAGTTTAAGACCAGTTGGACTTGTCTTCCATAGCAATTGTATTGGCATATGTATTTACATCTGTCCTAAGTAGCTGTACAGCACAGTGACTATAACTTGGTAGCATTTTAAATAATCTTAGCATCTGCTTTTCATATAACCTTGTAAATCCTCTGTTCACACTTCAGGAGGTGAAAAATCCTCCAATGCATCTGCCTCCATGAGAGCCTGCCAGTGCAACCTAACATTTCAGGTGCCCAAACTGCTCTTGCCTCATCCCATTGCTCTCATCCTCCCCCATCCTACGTGCACACCCACAGCTCACCTCTCCAGTTCCTTAACTTTGATCTCATGTACACTTCCATAGATTATTTGGTATAGCCCCAAGCCTCCACTCTGTGCGGCTCTCCTACTCCCCTTCCCCAGTCCTGTGCATGACAGCACAACTCTTCTGTTTCTAGCTCCAAACACAGCCCCAGTGCCTACTTCTCTCATGTTCAAGGCTGCTGGGCATGCTACTCTCCATCTTCACAGCCACATCAATGTAGGGTATTTAAGTTTCATTCACCACTGGCGTACAATGTTGCTGGAATTGCGACTACATCACCATTGACCTCATAGACTCCTTCCATGCCTATGTACCTACAACAGCGTAAGAAAAAAAAACAGAGAACAGACTGACTGAATACAGTGATTCTAGTTAAACAATCACTTTATAGAATCCTTTTCACCATGCTCCATCATTTCATGGCTGGCTGGGGATTTTTTTTTTGTCTTCACCATATTGCACAGTAAATTTAAAGTCTCATTCTCCTGATGGCTTGAAACTTTCCACACCAGTTTATTCATTGCTAGCTAGTTATACTTGCTTTGGGCAAGTGCTGCCCTTTACCTTAAGGAGTAAACACCTTAACTTGAAGGTATTTGAAGAGAACGTTTATCTCCTCCCTCAATATTCACTACGTGAATAATTTTGAGGATACATTTAGCCTCGCAGACATCCACGTTTCCACCACCTGCTAATTCAGCTGCAAAGAGTGTAAAAGCACAGTTTTGCATCCATAGAAACAAGTTCTCCTAAGCCCATGGTTACACAGCTTCCAGATGTGCCAGGGCTTGATCTGCAAGCTTGTGATCTACTTAAACCACAAGGAGGAAGAGCAAAAAGCATTGCAGTATAACCCTTTCTCCACTCACTGAAACTTTATTGACCTGATAATCTTAGTAGTTGCCTTATCTGTTCAAATCAAACTCCACCTTTCTTGAACATATAATCACATGCTGTACGGCACTTAAGATGCATTCTCACCTATTCTTCCCCAATCTCTATCAGAGATACTTCACCTCATACATTCTAGACTGTCCTTTTCATTATTCCAACACACTTGCAATTTCTAGTCATCTGTGATTACCTAGGTCTTCCTCTACACATTTCATTTTCAACTGGTGAGCTCCTCAAACTATTTTTATTCTCTACATACATGTCCTTTGCTATTAAATTCCACCCCACCTCTATTATTACATTCTGGGTTCTGTTGTTTTGGGGTTTTTTTATACTTTATGCCTTCACTCTTTATATCATTAATACTCTTATATGTATTAAGCAATTATCATTAATCAAAACATTACATTAGAATCAGTCCTAAGGTATTTCTTGGTTAACTTTGCCAGTAACTTTCCTCCAGAATGACAGTAGTCTTAATATATTATTATTCTCTTCTTCATCCAGGTCATTACACACCTTAAATTCTTGTACGAATCCCCATCTTTTCTAGCTGAACTGGTAATTTCCCATGTAGCAGTGAATCTTCCAGTTCTATCTAACAAGTTAAAAACTTTAAGATGCTAAAGAAAAACACAATTATAAATAGCAATTAAAATAAGAACCAGGACTTGTAAATTCTGTATAAATATTTTATTATGTATAAAAGACAACTTACATGGATAGATGCTCTATTAAAACAAATCACAGGCTTTCCGTTTTCATAAAAAGATTCAAATACTTTAGAGAGCATTTTAGAACGTCTCTTCCCTCTTCTACAGTGATGTATTACTTAGGGACTGATACCAAATAGCAAATGTACTGCAACAAAGCAATGGCTGGTGTTTCTAATGGTGCTATGGCAATGCAAAAGGAAGGCACCATACAGAATCCAAATTTGGATTCAAGGCTTGGGCTTTTTGGTCCCCAGGTCAACAAAACCAGGCAGAGTTATGAAGTCAAATACTCAATCTGCAGACTTTTAAACAGACCTTTGCAAAACATCTCCTTTGGGATGTCAGCTGGCTCTGGCAAATACAACTGTCTTCCTTCTCTTGAAGATGGGGACAATTGGAAATAACAATGAGAAAGGAAAAAAAAAAAAAAAAAAAAGGAATAATGTGAAGCCCTGGGAAACAGCATCAGAAGGCAAGCTCATTTAAGGAAAAAACCCTCCACAGATTACCTGTTTTTCTTATAGTACATATATATGCTCAATACAGGATTAACATTTTAAAGTCATCATGTAAACATTTAATCTTCTCACAAATCAGATCAATTTTGTTTAGTGTTATTATTTCATATACAAGATCCATACAAAGGAGATTTTTTTCTTTTGTCAAGACCTTGAAAAGGCACTACAAAAAGTAGCCAAAATACTACAACAATGTGACTGCAGTAGTGAGCTATGTGGAATTTCAGGTACACCATTAAAACTACAGTGTGCTATTTGATTTGTAACCCGTCTTTGTCTTCTTATAGCTAGATGAGCAAAGAAAAATGTCATTTTAAAAAAAACTGAGCCGCACAAATTTCTTCTAACTCTGCACATGGCTGAAAAGTCTATGATTATCAGGAGGTAAACTACCTCACAAACAACAGTCAGAGCATGACATGTAAACAGGTAACTATATACAACTACACAGTTAATTTCATATTAGGATATGCAGGGATGAGCACTGTTCAAGGCATGACATGGACCCCAGGTAAAAAGGTTTCTCTCAAAAATGAGAACGTAAAGTTAGTGCAGTGATACTAAAGTTACTTAAAGACTAAAGTCTCATGCAAGAGACTTTTCTGTTAGTTGTCATAGGAAAAAATAAAACAGTAACTACAAAAAAAAACCCTTTCAGGTGTCTACTCTTTGTATTAGACACTAGATAGTAAAAAATCTCCAAATACTTCAGTAGTCACATTTCCATCCTACAGAAGGCAACTGTGCACCTGCCTATGGGTTTAGCACATTACAATGGCAAGTTTCCAGTTCTTACTGTTGAAGAACTGTGAAGATAGTTAATAGTAGTATCTTAATTAAATGATAAAAATGTAACAACTACTTCATTTTTATTTACATTTGGTTTTGGCATAATATTAGCTCAACAGTGAAAGTGGCTTGTGCTATTCCACTCAGCTTATGCTTTGATGATGAGGACAATGTCTGGGTTCATAACTCTACAATGTGGCATTTAAGCTTTTATTTTTAAGATTTTAATTTTTTTAAAAAATTGTATAGAAACATTTTATGAGGATTATGTTTGGATAAATTTTTAATTGTTCTGTATTTCAAATCTAAACAAAGTGAAATAAAATGTATTTTTTTGATCTTTACTTTTCATATTACTGTATTAATTTTTGAATATACGCAGAGTAAATGTTTTCACTGACAACAGAAAAATGATCTCATAATTTCAATGTTAGGTGGAAACTTTTAAAAAACACTGGAGGACAAGAAACAGGAAAACACAAACTCATAAACGCAGCTAATTTTCACATATTATACAGTAATCCTCTTGCTCTCAAATAGATTCACTGAGTAGTTGACTTTTATGACAAAGCAGTGTAACAAAACCACTGAATGATACCAACATGTCTGAATTTAATTTTGGGTTTTTTCAATGCATGTATTATTATTATTAAAAATCTCTCCAGGTAAAAGGAGACTCCCAGTGCAAGAAGGAATTTTTTCAGTATCTATTTTCATACATGTAATTATCTGTTATACAAGAGAGGTAATTCATCTTATGTACTGCAAGAACTAAGGCAGAACATAATACTTGATCATTTTGCCAAATACCTACAAATCAGAGAACAAGCACAATTAAACATCCATAAGATGCAAGTTCGTTCCTATGAAAATCACACAAGTATTTCCAAAACATTTGAGTCTCACTTTCTATCAGAAAATCTCACATTAATGGAGTTTCCAGGAGTCAAAAGTCCATGGGTTTTGGCATGAACTGGTTCCGTTTTGGGAGAAATTTTGATCTCAAATTTCTGAAGCAACTGTGAAGATAAACAGGACAAGTATTAGAAAAGCTTCAAAATTACAGATGAAGATTAGACTTTGGAAGAAAACATAACAGACTCTCACAAACAAAACTTCTATTGCTAATTCTGTGGAGTGCCAGTGCTACAATTCCCACACAGGAAAGAAAAAAATAGTTGGTACAAGGTGAAGATTATAGTTTAAAAAATCTTCCTCCTCTGATTGAGGGAGGACTGAGCCAGTTCTTTCTGAAGAATTTCCACACAAGTATATTAAACGGTCTGAGCTATCACAGAAACTAAGGTCTTTTTCAAACCTTGTGAGCTTCCTCTCTATGTGGTTTTGACTTCACTTCCTTTAATATAAATCAGTATGTCTAATTATAAAACAGAGCAATAAAAGAATTGCAATCCCATTGCTCACATTTCTCTTCCTGGGCAGAATGAAACACAACAAACATGAGACGGCAACTGTCCAATGCACCAAGTGAAACAATCATAATTCAAGGAGTCAAACAGTAGAACCTCTCCTGAACAGAATCACCATAATTCACACAGGCTCTCTATATATTAAACCTCTATTTCTATACACTGAAACTGAGAGAATCAGTTGCAAACATAAATCACAGAAATCGTGGGCTAAAACAAACTTCAGGACATTCATCTCACCTGTTCTGAAGCTGAACATAGAAGACCTCAGAAATCTATTTTTAAACTTTTGAGAAGAAAATACCACAACACCCTCAACTTTTCCTAATGTTAAATCTGAATATTTTTCCTATAAATTCAGCAATCTTCTCTTATCTTTCTCCTAGTAACCATGATAAACACATTCTTTTCCTACTCATAACTACCTTTTCATCTCATTCTTCTCTTTTTCAAACCTCTCATTCTTGTTATTCTCTCTGTCTTCCAAATTTCCTCCAATTTGAACTATTGTCCTTAAAATGCAGTGCACAGGGTCAGTGGCATATCATTGTCTAGCTGAGGATTTGCCAGTGTTTGGTAAGACTGAGTAATTTAGCTCCTCTTTCTGACATACAATGTGCTTGCTAACACTGTTAATACACTCAAGTATTACACTGCCTTGTCAGAATTAGCATCATTATTGTTGACCGATTTTTTACTATATCCTTCCAGTCTGTTTCTACAGTACTGATTACCCAGCCAGATGGTCAGCAATTTCAATTTATGCATTTGATTTCTTCTCAGGAGGTGTTACTTGCAAATGTCCTTACTGAACAATTTTGTGCTGATTCTGGAACATTTCTCCATTTTTTCATAATTCTGTATTCACATCCTCTGATATTAACTTAATTCATGTCAGCTTGGTATCCTATGCAAACTCTACAAGTATTCTCTACTCCATCATTTACTCTGTTAATGAAAATACCAACCTAAAGCAAATGCAGGACAGACTCTTACAGAATTTTAATTAAACACTTTCCCAGTTCAATAGCAAATATTTAACAGCTACTGCCTCCAGCTATTTCTTTTTTCCAACCAGTTATACATGCATTTTATAGGTACTTCCATCTGGAAGAAATATTATTAATTGTGAGAACAACGTACAGGGCATGTGAAAATACTTCCTGAAGTCAGAATACGTGAGTTATTTTATATCCACCACATTAGGTAAGTGATCAAGTCAAAGAAAGAAATCAGACTGGTCTGAAACAATTTCTCTGACCAGCTCCATGCTTCATATGTTTCTATGTTTCAATCACTTAAGTATCATCTCAATGCTTGTAAATAGGTTGTATGCTATTTGTTATAGTTTCTTTCCAGAAAACAAAAGCAGGATCTCTATTACTTCCTTGATTGTCCTTTTCAAAAAGATGCAAGTATGTTTGTTTTATCCAGCCCCCTGAGAGCTATCTCACTCCGAGTTCTGAAAGACAGATGCTAATTGTTCAGAGATTGCTCTAGGAGTTTCCTTAAGGAAATTCTAAGGCAAGTTCAATCAGGCTTTGCTCTGAGTACATATAATCAGTCTAAATATTGTTACAGTTAAGTAACTATAAATAGTTTCCAAATCATTTGAGTTTTGATTGCACAATCTGAGCTCAGTATTTGAGTTAAAGGGTGTCTTGTAAATGACAAAAAAAGTAGCAGCTGTTAGGAAAGCTTTCTTTGTGAAAAGAAGCAATGGAAAACAAGACGTACTAAGTACTTATATAACTATAAATTAAGTATACATAAATGGTAATAAAGCTAAAAGTAAGAACAAGAAGGGACAGAAAACCACAGAACAGAAAAATTCTACTATTTGTCATAAAACTGTCATCAGTACAAGGATATAAAAACATTTTTACATCTTTGTAAGTACTGAATTCTTTGTAAATAAAATACTGAAACTGAGCAGGTAACCATTCTAATATACATTAAGAAAGACTTCTAATTTGCTTGCAAAAACCTTCTGTACTAAATCCATATATTTCCTTATCAATCTTACCTTTAGTTTTACTTCATTTGTACTACAAAGAATTTTTCTTCTACAATGTAGTTTAACTAGCATGCTACATTTCAAGCATGATTATCTTCAATTTTTTAAGCCTTTGCAGGATGAGTATGCTAGACAACACTCCAAAACAAAGGTTTTGTGCACTGTAAGATATCCAGAAATGGTATACATAGAAAAGAATCATACCAATATATTTTTCTTCTTGTAATGCTGTCACATAGTTCTAACCTGAATCAGTGCAAGATGAATTTCCAGTTCTGCAATTCTCTTTCCTATACAACTTCGAATGCCATAACCAAAGGGGATGGAACCAAAATTGTCTACTCTGTCCAAATTATCTTTCCTCAGCCAGCGTTCAGGTCGGAACTCATTTGCCATTGAGAAATTTTCTTCGCTGTATGAAGTAGTATAATGACAGAGTGCCAGCTGTGTCTGAGGAAATAAATGACATTTCTATTCAGCTAACTCCAATACATATAACAAAATAAAAAAGCATTTGTAATTACTGTAATTGCTGCAACATGAGGTGATAAAAATTAAGTATCTTTGAGTAATTCTAGAAGGAAAAAAGGATGCCTAGAAAATTATATCCCTTTCTCAACTGGTCAAATGAAGTAATCTTCAAACTGTTTTAAATGTTGCTGGGTATATTATAGACAATGCAGTGGGAAATGAGATGGGAACAAAAGTCACAAGTCTTGGGAATTGTCTCAGAAAGGTAGTATGAGAGAAAAGGAGATGAGAGATACAAGATAATGGAAAAGGAAAAAATGGAGGATGCGAAAGAAAAAAAAAACCCCTCAGGAAATAAAACAACAATAATTGATGTGATGATGTTTCCAAATAAATCATGTGCGTGGTGTAATAATATTTACATATTAAGCATATTAATAATCCTGACTGTTTTAAAGCTATGTTGCTCTAACACAGAAGTGCTGTCATTTAAAATAGCGCCATACAGTTCGACCATGATCTCCATGGAATCTTTGAATAGTATAAAGAAAAATTCATAATTTAAAAAGGAAATTAAACTCTTTCTACAAAGGGAATTAATAGGCAAAGGATTAGAAAACTGCAAGAATAATGAATGTCTTTTTAATCAAATTGTAACATTGCACAGGCATGTTATCAATAAACTCCACCCTCAAGAATACTGAGAACAACTCATGATGGTAAATTTGATGAGCAGGTGAGGACCCAAATCTTAAAAAAAAAACCCAACAACAGCAACAAGTCAATTATAAAATCCATTTTGCCATATAAATGGGTATTACTGAAATACTTTCCTCTTAATGCTCTAGCTTGGTGAAATCTTTTGAAATCAATGAAGTGTATATACCTCGTAACAAATCACATTTCATACACAAAAATTAAACTGTGTTCTCTGCAGAGGACTGCAAAAGAACCTACCCCTTTAGGTATCAAGTATCCTCCAATGATCAAGTCTTTTTGGGTCACTCTTCCATTTCCTGGCAATACTGGATATAACCTAGAGACAAATATTTATGAGAAGTTCAACAGTAATAACTGATTCACCTTTAAAAGTTTAGATTCGAATTTGCACTCACAAATATGCAATATGAATACAATATGCATTCACATCAAAAAGGTTTTTCAAAAGCACAGAACACCTTGGAGATTCAAAGACCTTGAATCATCTATGGGAATATGATTAACACCTGAGAAAAGTTATTTACTAGTAACTGGAGGTTGAGCTATTTGGTCTATCTACTTGCTTTACTCATGTACAAACATGTAACCAGTTGGTCAAGTTGGAGACGTTTTAGCACTACTGGGATCTGAAAAAGCCTTGTTGATGCCTTCTCTAAAATCCTCTTACTCCCCTCATCTCACTCTATGAACATTTGTACAAACATATAAAAAAAGCATGTCACATGCCTTCAATTTAAGTCAAGAAGCTTAAAATGATTGTAGTGGCACTGCAAAGTACCACTGTGCAGCAGTGTGTGGGGGAGGGGGTTGTGCAGTCCATCATACAGGCTAATACTTAAAAGGCAAAAATCAAGCTTTCAATTACTTTAACAGATGTATGTGATACTACTTCTACCACACTGAAAAACATTAAACTATCTTATTTCGTTGCTTGGGCATCCTTGGACACAATACTGCTAATATAAATAAAAGCAGAAGCAGCAAATAGCAGTAACAACAACTGAATACAAACGTTAGTATGGACTCAAAATTCATTGCAACCACACAGACTTAAATTTTTTAATTAATGATTACAGTTGTCTGCTACTTACCTCAAGGTTTCTTTCAGCACAGCTCTAATCAAAGGCAATTTTGGGACATCATGAGCAACAGGAACTTGGACTTTCCCTAAGTTATTGACTATTTCTTCATAAACACGTTTTTGAACCTCTGGGTGCTTTGCCAACAAGTATGTTGCCCAGGACAAAGTAAAAGAAGTCTAAGGAAGAAACCATAAGCATCATCATCATCAAGTCCAACAAGATTAGATTAAAAATAATTTCAAGCCAAGAAAACCAATCAGTTTTCAACTATGTGTTTTATATGTTTAAAGTTATAATACTGACTGGCAATGATTTACATCTAGACTCAATGGGATGTTGTCAGACTTCACCATCCCTCCTTTGTCCCTTTCCCGTTTAAAAATCCCCCACATATCAAAACAACTCATGCTGGTATTTTCCCAGTGAAATATTAAAAAGCAACAGAAAAACCAAATGCAAACAAAACTACATAAACAATACTGAAACATAAAGACTCTAAACAGCAATGGATTAACTGTTAGTTTTCAATATGTGTTTCACCTTTCTTCCCAACAAAAACATTCCACAGGAAACAAGATAAGAGAATACTACTCAGAACATTACAACCCCTCTGAAGTTTATGGTGGTCTCCTCATAACATCCACACAACAGAATTGATATTATCACTGCTAAAATTATACTTTGTCCTTTGGTAAGGAATGGTACACCACAGATGGCACTTTCTACTTCTTGAAAATTCCCACTTGACTGAAATTCAGCATCCCATTGAAAGCTTTCTTTAGGAAGCTCAAAGAGGAGCTTATATATTTAAAGTGGCCTCACGATGTTAAAATATTCCTCCCCCTCAATTAATGATTCTAATAATCATCAAGACTCCAGAAAAGAGGTACTGTGTGAAAAATAATTTCAAAATATTTTGCCTGAAGGAAGAAACAGAACACAAGGCAGAAGACAGTTCAACTTTGAGCACAAGATGATTTAAAGGAACCCATCATCTAAACCTCTTTCACCTTAGCTGGAAAAATTGCACTTCAATGCACATTTGTGGTTTAGGATACACTATGAGAGCATGAACTCACTCCATCTGTACTAATATGGAACTAAGAAGATTATTTCAACTTCATCAGCTGCACTCAAGATATTAAGGTTAAGCAAATGGCTTTACTTGAGCCTGTTTCCCTCACAACCATCACTGAAGACAGAAAGTTTACCATGAAAAATGTATTTTCAGTGTTCCTGAGTAAGTATGGCAGAGAAAGTGACAATGTAATAATTCTGTTCCTTACCTGTGTTATTCTTAGTATCTTGCAGCATTTAAGAGAGAAAAATTTTAACCTCCACCCTAATTTTCTTGAATTATTCTTAAATGTACATTTTTTTCAACTTGTATAATGAAGACAAACAACTAGTTTCACTTTCTAGGCAGGATACAGTTCTATTTTCAGCTTCTCACGCATTTGCACAACAAATCTTAAGGTTATAAACAATGTATAGGTAAAAAACCCAACTTCTGGAAATGTCTTATTTTGGGCTTACATTTAAGATCAATTTAGAATGCAAATTCTAAAGACAATGACCTTTTATGTCTTGTCTTCAAACTGGAGTATAATGCTTGAAGTATCATTCTCAGAACCTTTCTTTTTTTCTTCTTGTGATATTGAGTGGCCATCCCTTGCTAAAATGCAACCCTGTCCTATTCCTCTTGGAGTTCAGAGGAGAGCTGGCCACTGTGCCAGCTGTGTACAGAACTTCCCTGATATAAACAGTTTCTTCCCAGGTTCCCAGCTCCTTCATAACCTCTTAAAAATTAGCACTGTTCCAAGGAGAGCCAAAATGCTTTGTAGCCAAAAACTGCCTTGCAATTTTGTTGAAAGCTTTTGTAATCCTCTAAATCTCTTTCATTTTCTATGATAAAGTGAGATCTGAAGTGACAGCAGTAGAGGAAAGAGTTCCCTCAATTTCTGTCTTGTACTTGGAAATGAGGAAATCAGAAGTAGTGTCCTCTCACAAAATGATTGTTGCCAGCTGAGAAAACTAAGTCAAACAGAAAGAGAAATTCTTGTTGGCATGAATTTGAACACTGTCCTTTTAGTTTAATGAAAACTCTCTCACACAGTAAAAATGGAAAATTAAGGGTCTGAAAGATTAGAAAATGAATGGGATGAATAACTGTGCTTTACTTAAGAACCAAACATCAAAAAGCTCTCCAAACTCATAAGCCCCTGGGAAATCTAACAAATGGAATAATCTTCAGCATATAAATAAGCTTTACATATGCTCCTTATTTTGGAATTCAAAAGTATTACCGTTGCGTTTTTTGGGGGGTTTTTTTTGGTTTTGTTTTTTTTTTTGTTTGTTTGTTTTTTTTTTAGAAACCTTACAAACTTTCTTAAATTGAAAAAATCTGAATGCTATTATCCAGAGAGGTTTTTTTTATTTTAAGTCTACTTTACTTTTTTACTTATTTTAATCTTTTCTACTGTAAGACTATTAAACACAGTCCTACACAGCACTTTCTTTATCAAATTCATATAGATTTCTTTTAAAAAATTGCTCATTTACAACAATAGTATTCACTGATATTCTAAATAACTCGCTGGTATTCTAAATAATTCCATATACATTGTATATACAATCACTCATTTTTATCTTTTCTTATTCTTCTGATTGTCAAGCTGCAGTCAATACTAAGCTACAATGATTTCATATGATAGGAATGAAAGAAGAGTAAGATATATACGACCTTAATGTTTCTTCAAATGCTCCAGAAGACAAATCAGAAGAATAAGGAAAAATGGCCACATAAAATCCTTCCCCAGGTGCTAACAAACCTCAGGTGCTACCCTCATGAACGCTGAGCCCCATCACCGCAGCTCTTTGCCTCAGATCAAGTGTATGTTGCCAGCACAAACATGGGTGGTGAATGTATGTCTTACCTACATTAGTGCTGGCCTAACACCCCCTTCCTAATGGACTTCAGCACAAGCCAGGTATCTGATCCATAGTGTGTGTCCCAGATGACTGAATTAGCCATATATAAAAATCCTTTTCCAATTTCTACATATGAGTTCATTGATTGTTTTCACACTTTCAGCAGCCTCTTCCTTATAAACAACATAACTCTCCCCGAAGATAGCTGTGAACAGTACTAGTTTACAAAAATAAGAAAAGTGGTAACAAGCTTACTGTGTCCACTCCTGCCAGAAGCATTTCAGTCATATTGGCATAGATCTCTTCCAAAGTAAGTTCCTTACTCACTAGGAGATATGTAAGTAGCCCACCATTCACTTCTTCTCCTTGGTCCAGCTGAGACTGAATAGCCTTCAATTTGTTGTCAACATGGATTTGACCTTTGGGATTCAAAAAAATTGTTAAACTTCCATTTTCATTTTTCTGCTGGTTCCTTTCAGTAATGACATTTCCCCCTTATGCTATACACTACATAGCCATAAAAAGACAAAATATTTTGATCTATTTTCTCAGGAAAAAGGTAATAGAGTGGTGGTGGATGTCTTTGTGTACTCACGGTAAGGAAAGACAGAGCTGACAGGAACCTTGGTAGCTCACAGCATGAGAATGCTGAGCACGAGGAAAAGACACAAGAGACTATAGTTTCTGACAGAGAAGGAAGCTCAAGGTCAAGTTTTTACGCCCACCTGGCTTGTTTTCTGATGACTCTGCAAAGCATGCTGCAAGTCAGCACACAGCAGCTACTAAAAGATGTTAGCAGCAACCAGAAGGTCAAAGCCACAGAACTGAATCACACTGAAGACAAAGATGAGGAGCATCAAGTAATAAAAATTGAAAAACTTCAGCTAATGACATTTTGAGCAATTTCACCTACAGTCCCATTTATACTTTAGTGACTACAAACAGCATCTTCAGTGAAACAAGGGCTTTAAAAAGAGGAAAACTCCTCAGAAAGTTAATGCCTCACAGAATGAGCTTACAAAAAAAACAACTAGAATTAACATCTTCCTTTATGAAACCTATACACATCACATCCAATGATTCTCACCATTGAATTCCTTTTTCACAAAGAGATTAAACAAAGAAATAGCATAACAAGTTTCAAGTGGGACAAATTCCTCACGAACAGTTTTTCACCTGCTGTAAGGATACAGCTGAACTCTGCTGTTGGTTTTAACCCACAAAAGGGAACAAGAGTGCTTTATCATGGGAAATAACTTAACAGTGCTAGTGTAAAAATATATGTGTTTCACAGAAAACACACTTGCACCAGCATTAAATGGATTCCCTATTACCTACTGTAGGTATAGACCAATACATACTAAAAATTAAACATATTAGGCATATTAAAAGTAAATAATCTACTCTCAAGAACATGTACACATGGCTACCTAGACAAATACTGCTGATAAAATAAATTAAAAAATGCATGCAGCTTTCTAACATTAGAGAGGGAAAAAGGGTTCAAGGGCTTTTTAAACACTCCAGAATATTAAAAAAAATATATATATTGCAGAGACAACTCCTTCTTTTTACTTACATGAAAGCTGATTGATAAAGTAGCCTGGAATGCTTTATTCACAAAAAATCACATTATAAACAGCTGTGTACTTCTATGTCAATGTATATGTTTGTATATGTATACATAAACTTCTCAAGTAATTTAATTAACTGCTAGAGTCTCATTTTTAAACTTTCTAGTCAGTTTTAGTGGTGATTATTTGACAGAGTGCCTGACTTGAAAACTTGCTGAAGTCAACAAAACCACCTTCATTAAAATTTGAGTGGCTTAAGATAAAGCCTTGGCAAAGAACTCGGACCTGGGGTGAGGACTGAGCACTGAAATAGTTAAGACAAATAAAGAAACAGAAGGATAAAATAGGAGAATATTTAAATACTGGTAAACCTCTTTTTCAAGTAGAGTATTTTTTAAAATGGTTCCCTTGGCCAGTCTGAGTTTAATATGAAACTTACTTTTACCACAATGTCATTTTATAATTTTAGAAGAGAAATGCAGCAAGTCCTGTTCAAACACACACAGAACCTGCAGAAATACAGCTGAACTTTTCTACTACTAAATCTTACTAAATTTGAAGAGTCCATCCCAGGATCTGCAGAACTCTCTCCAGGGTTTTGGAATAAGTGGACGAAGCCATTTGGGAATAGCACCTGCATACATAGTGGTCTTAAACATACTAAACATCAACTCCAGAGCCTCAATATATTCAACAGTCTGCTGTGGGACGTTGTTTTCCAGGCAGCCCAACCGGCATTCATACAGAATAGTTGCCACACCTGCACATATGAAATCAAAGAATTTGCTATACACATGCATATATACATATTAATAATTTAAGGAATTATAATGCTAACATAATGGAACTACCTTCCAAAAATGTTTCGTTATTACTGCAGTTGGGAGTGGATAAAATAGAAATTTAAAACACAGAAAAAATCCTAGCTAAACATTGTAGCGAGACAGTGGCCACTACGTCAATAAAGCTCAGCACGAGAAGACAGTCGGGAATTCCACCAGCAGTAGAGCAGCCCTCCCGCATGTTTGCTGTGTTTTGCATTGCACAACAAATCCTGAGCCTGCCATGTCGGCCTCTGAACACACAGGGACACACAAGTCCGAAGACATTTCTGATAACTGGCGATAACACAGGAGTTTCTCGCAGTGGCTGTGTCTTTCTTCGACATAAGCCGGTAGTAAATGAATAACGAGTATGCATAAATGGATAAAGAGCTTGCACTCTAGACAGTGATTTCAATGCACACAATATACTCCACGTGGCCCTGAAAAACAGCAAGTGTGTGACACATAAAAGTGACAATATTGACTCCTCTCGTTCCTGACTTGCTATAATTTCCTCAGATGTTTTGTCAGCAGTATTGCAGTGATCCCTACTAGAATTACCATTCCCCTCTCCAGTAGTTTGTATATATTTTTATTAATTTCTTCTTATTATCAACTCTGGACCATTTCTTCCATTTATCAAGTTAATTCGCATTCATTCGTTAGTGTCCCTGCAATCTCTCAGCTCAGCTTTTACAAACATATCCAACTTACTACATATTAGACAGAACTCAGCCAGAAACTGCCCTATTGGAGTTAGCCAAAATGTTCTCTCAGTTTGACAGCAAACCATTTTTAATTACTTTCTGAACACAGGTTTCTAGCAATTTTTCCTCCCAACTTGCAAAATCTAGCTCATATTACCTAGTTTATTTATGAAAATATCACATGGAACAGTACAAAAAGCATTCCTATTATAAAAATAGTCTTATTTAATGATTTTTTCTAAAATCCCTTAGGGCAATTAGGTAATTTTAAAAGGCATTTAAATAATTTCTCAAAGCCATTTGCATCAAATCAAATGTTTTAAAATAAATTTTGTGCTTTTAAATTCATCAGTTACCAGTTTGTCCACATCTTTCCAGGCAATATTAGAATAACTGTTAACTGGATAGTTAGAGTAACTGGTCTATTAACACTCTAAGCTTTTTTCTGTATGTCTCATTAAAAACAGGTAAAATAGATATGTTTAACCTTGCCCTTGCCCTCTATCAAATTCTCCATAAATTCTCAAGTATATTTAGATATTTTAATAAACGTTTCTCTTCACCTGTTCTTTTCTTCATATTTCTTCTTTAATGACAAAAATAATTCTAAAATATGGCTATTTTCAACTCACTCTTCCTTCCCCAATTTTCCTCCCCGGGGGATATTTTTCTATGCCTTTTATGTTTCTTGTGCCTCTTTCAGACACTGCTAGTTCTTATGCATTCTTTTGCTCTTTACATGGTCTTTTCAAAAAAATCTTACACATTGGTTCCCTGAACAGTTGACAGCGTAAGTTAATTAAAACTGCAATTCCTATAGGAAATAAGTGTGTGCCAGGCACGTGTTATAAATTAGAAGCTACAAGAACGTGAAGAATTTAAACTAACCCATCAGTTAAAGTGAATCTGTAAGCTTAGACTTTGGACATCCATAAAACTGGTAACTCTTAGTTCAATGCCATTTTTAGACATTATTAATGTGGAACAGACTCAGGTTAGTTTACCAAGCCATTTGATATAGCACCTTCACAGGTGAGCAATTTGGAAGTTCTTGCAAATCTCAAATTATTCAGCTGCCTGTCAGCAAAGAGTACCAAGGTTTTCAAAAGGCACTACCTATAACAAGATCAGGTTGCATGCAGTCAAAGGAATGCATGAGATATGAATCACCATTAGATTTCTATAAGAACACCGGAAATGCTGTACTAACTCAGGCTGGAGTTCCATTTAGCGTTCCCTCGTTAATGGTAGCCAGAGTCAGATGATTTTAAGGTAAGCATAACAATCCCACACTTGGCATGCGTAGGCAGGGGAAAGCAGCATCTTTTTGCACGTTAAGCTATGAACAGAATTTAGATACATCATACAGTGATTCCCCACCTAGAATTTGGACAGGATATTGTCAAATTAACAGATCTTAGAAGTCACACTGTTAGAAGGTCAGCATCCTTATTCTTGAGAAATTACAGAATACAGAAATACAGAGTACTGAAACTACTCAGGGCCTTGATTGTACATTTTACGTATATACCAGCATTTCCACAGGAATTGTCCCTTAATACAACATATCACCTCTTTGGACTCTGCAAAGGAATTCTACTGATATCTACTGCACTAAGTAGGAAGACACCTGAATGCAGAATATCAAGCTTCCATTTTCAGATTAATCACAATGGGGCACTAGTCATTTGACAAAAATGCCTAACCATAAGCACGCTGCTTTACATCCATTTTCTTTATCAATGTTATACAGCCTAGGCTTACCTTCCATTGAATACTTGAAGAAAAGGTTGTTAACATTGGTCACTGTTTCCCCATCGTCCTCTTGATTTCTGAGGGTGTGGATTCTTTTAATTAAATCTGTGATAACTTCATTGACTCCGTCAGAGTAAACAGCCACATCTTTGGGTTTCAGAATTTTTTGCCTCAGTACACTTCTCATTTTTAGCCATTGTTCTCCCTCCCTAGAAGAAATTATTAATAATATCTACACGCAATTCTCCTGAACAATCAGTAGCTGGGTAAGAGCTCCACAATGAAACTGTTTATGATTTTTTATCTCAAATGAAAGCAAGTGGTAAAATGAAAATTATTATAATGTATATTTGGCATAATGCCTTTACATTTTTATTCTGCATTTATTGCACATCCTCATTAAATTTCAGTGTTGCAACATGTATGTACATCTGTAAGTCACTCTCTGGTCTGAGTGACAGAACTTGTCCGCTCAGCTTTCTGAATTTGACAAGTGTCTCTATATATTTGTATTTTAGTAGTAGCTAACACAAGAAATTTGCAAAACTTTCTTATTGAAATTACTTTAAATCATATTTGAATGGATATTCTGCAAAATGGCTTTTGCCTAGAATTGGCGCTTAATTACCATCCAGATCTGACAAATCAACGATTTGAGCTAGTACCATAAATGCCATTACTGAAACATGACTTTCAGTTACCCTAATTCTAAACCTACAAAGTAATAGGATAGCAGACCTAGCTACAGAGAAACAATTCACAGCTAGATTCTCCTTTAGCTGAGCTATGTATTGAAATCTTCGTGCTGAAGACTAAAATCTGAACTGTAGCATCTGCATGCTTCACATGAGTAGAGTCTTTGGGAACAGTGGTTCCAGGGATATCTTTCAATTCCTTTCGAAGACAGGCAACTGTCTTTTATGTGTTTATTTTAAATTGCTACGTGTTTCCCATTAAATTCTTTTACCTGAAGCAATGCTGCTGCAAGGTACAGAAACTTATTGGCCAGCAAAAGAATTTAATCTCTTTAACAGACATTTTCTCACTATCTCTTGATTTAAGATCTCATTTCACAAAATGTCAAGGAACTGTTAGTTTGACTCTGAACTGCAGCTTAAGATTTGAGTCTCCAGTGCAATACGTAACGCCTTTTGCCACCATGAGAGAAACAGACTGTCCATGACTCAGGAAATTAGTTTCCCTCTAAATAAACATTCTATGTCAGTGGGGACTGTGAGTAGTTCCCAGTGGCAATTAACCACACCCACGTGCACTGCAAGTTTATGCAAGCTTTAAAGACAGATAACTGTTCTAGAAATCAGCCATGTAGAAAACATCTCTGCATGGGGATGCACAACTGTGAATTTCCCATACAGTGACTTCTCTGCATTCATCTGCTGAGGGGGTGCTTTGGTGAACAATAAAGCTAAAGCCAACCTGAGCCAACAAGTCCACACAGCACACTGCAACTGAGTGCAACAGTGCAGATCTGAAGCAGTAAAACCACATTTATGCAGTGCTGTACCAAAGTTAGTAAGCCCTATTCTGCCATACTACTTCCAGGTAAGTGAGTCAGCTCAGACATCCCTAGTTGATAGACATTGTCCAATAATGTTTTTATGCAAGGTAGCTCACTCCACATTCAAACTACATTATCATTACTATCCCTTTAAAAATTTAGAGCAGAATAGAAAATTGACCATAGATTCCTACCCTCTTCCCCCTCTACTAGACACACAAATTTCCCCACAAAGCCTGAATTGCCAGATGACCTGTACAGTGCTTCAGAAAATCACTAAAGTTTTACAAGAAAATTTCGAAAATGAAGGAGTAACAACACTTACGCAGAAATAAGTCCCACGGCTCTCCCTCGTAAGTCTCTGTATTCCTGCCAGGATTCCATGTTGGCTCTTTGTGGTGCTCTGCCTTCTGCCCGGAGGACTTGAGCAACCATATCTCGATCTGCAATGGATACAACAAACTGGGGACCAAAGTGAGACTTGAAGATCTTTCCATATTCCTGAGTGTGCTTTTGCTACAACATCACCAACAAAGAGAAAGAACAGTGAAGTATTACTAAGGAAAAATAACACAAAAGGAAACTGACAATTTGACATAAAGTGAATCAATCTATCGCATCTAGAACTTGATCCCCAGCCTTCCAGTCAAGGAACGGTTCGAAATGTCAGGAGAAAGCATCTAAGCACTACTGTGAAGTATTCACAAGGCAAACAGATGGGGTCACACCATTCAGGACCTCTGACTGAAAAGACCCAAAGCTCTAAGGCACAAAGCGCTAGTGAAACCAAATGCTGAGATGATGAAAGGACTTGGGGCACTTAAAAACACATCTCTTCAGATCAAACAGGTTAGAAAGAATGTCTGGAAAAATGAAAAGCATGGAGATAAGTAGGGTGAAATCAACAGTATCATACAAAGATATAATAATTTATTTTTAATGTATTTTGTAAAGAAATATGTAATCTTTACAAAAAATACTTATAAGTTTCTCACACCTAACTGAGGACAATGATAGCACAGCACCTAGTGAAAAACTGCATTTTGGGACAGCTTCATCAGCAGTGAACTTTAGAAAGACAAACATTAATTCTGCAAAAGGAAGGAAAAGTTGATGTCTTATTCCTGAAGTGAGGTTTATTTAGTGGCTAATCCACAAATTGAATGATTCAAGCTGGAGGCAAGCAACAGGCAATTAAGAAAGAGGTTTGGAAAACATTAAATTATGTATTAAAAAAACCCAAGTTTTCCAGTAAGATTGCGCTATCACTGTCCCATGAAATCTTACTGTTTATTTCAAACAAATTTTATTCCGACATAGTGATGAAATGCCCAACTCTCACAAATTCACTTGGAGTAGTGGTACACCATCATGTCAGAGGGAAAAAACAAAACTACAAAGGACTTGTTAAAGAGATATTATTGGAAGTTTAGATTTAAGAAAGCTTTAAATTTTAAAGCCTTTATTCCAGGTTAAAGTAGCAAGCAAGTTAAACTGTTCAAAGCTTAACTTTGACATGTTACCTGCATCTAATCCAAAGACATCTGCTTGCAGAGTTACGTTGATTATAAATCAAAGATGTTCAATACAACTACACTAGTGAAAGTCTAGTGTTGACCCAAGATTAACTTATAAGAAATATTTTTTTTAATCAGTCTTGGTTACAGAGATGAATTGTTTAATTGCCAACAATAAGTTTAAGACACATGACTCACTCTTCAGCATATGGTACCAAGCGCTTATAAAAACTGTAACTCTTTTTGCCTGGTTTCCAAATAAAACAAGAGTTGTGCAATAAACTGGAGATATTTTAGAGATATTGAAACTGAACATGAGGAGAATTAAGAGCATAAGTCTTTAAGAAAAGCATGAGATGGGTGGTAAGTGCTGCAAGGAAAAGGCAGCAGGGTGAAGGGGATGCAGGTCACCAGTCACAGAAAAACAGGTTCAACAAATCTTGCTATTTACAGAGCAGCTTGTTTTTTCCACTGATGGTGAGGTTTACATGGGAAGATAAACTTCAACAGAAAATAAATCAAGTGTCAAGCCATCCAATCAAATAAAGGAAATATTAGTTTTAAACCCGAAACAGACAAGGACAAGGTACTCGGACATCTCTTGCTTTCAGCAGAATGGTGTTCAGTGTATCAACCTCATGTTTAAAGAAATGCCCGGAATTTCTCTTCCATATTTTCTATCACAACATAGGCTTTTCCCCTCATTTCATACCTTAAAAATACTACACTTTCATGTCTCACATACCACTTCTCACACCAGACATTCTTTCACACATCATAAATTCAAGCTGCCAGCATCCAAACCCTTCCCCCTCACCTTTCTTTTCTTTATACTTGCACAGCATTGATGAGACAAAAGAGATCTAACCCCATCAAATTAAAAATACTTTTCTTTTGTCATAATTGCTGTAGGCATTACTGCTTTGGCCAGGACTAACTGGAATCAAGTTACTGAGAACAGAACCTCCTTTGTGAAAAAGCACTCGGCTTCCCCACCCCTTCTGCATATAGGGCACGAATATTTGTGTGCGCCGAAGGACATCGTTTAAGTAGCTGTGCTGGTTACCAAAGGGTTTCAGATTAATTCATTCCTGATGTTCACTGTATTGTTAAATTTAACAGACTGTTATTAATCCAGTAAATGCCTATTTGCATGCAGCGTGTATGCAAGTAGGGCATCCGTGGTTTGTAATGTGATTTTTGAGACTCAGAATAAAAACTAGTATCGTATTACAATTTCCCCTTATCCTTCCTCCCACTTTCCTTTCTATGAATAAGATTAATTAAAGAAGAAAATATCCGTATCAGCTAGTGGCAGTGAAAAGCACACACTATCTAGGTTGTCTTACATTCCTTTTAATATTTTGGATAATTTTCACTGCTTTGACTGTGAAAGAACTTGAATTCAATGGTAGTATATTTTTTAGTGTTATGAGACTATGGTGAGTGCCTCAAATTCTGTATACCATCACAGTGGTAGAGAAAAAAAAAAAAGCAACAAAAAGCTTTAGCTATCATGAAGTTACCATCTGCATGTGTCTTTATTAGGAAGCAATTGAGCAATTCATCATTAGCAATCTAGGTTGGCTGCCATCAAACACAGCATAGACTGAGGAGCCTAACACTTCTTTTTAGACATCTAAATGCTAAATACAAAGCCAGACAAAACCAAGCAACTTGTGATTTTTTTTTTTTCCTTTTTCCTGCCTCTTTCTGGTGGTTTTAGGCCCTTTGTAAATACTGACTTTTGAGTTTTGATCCTCAAACGATTTAAAATTCTGTCCTGTTCTCTTTGGTTTCCCTTTTTTGTTTTTACTTCCCCTCCCCCCCTTTTTTTTTTAATTTCTGTGATTTTCAGGCAGCGAACCTCTTGGGCTTGTCTCTGAATCCCTTCCTAGTGATATCAGAAAGGTCAATAAGAAAAATAATAAATACCAAATTCGAGGTATTTCCAAGGAGATCCGTACTGCCAGTGGGAAGTGTTATGGATCCACCACCGAGAGAGGGTGAAACCCACCGCCTCACTCCCTCAAACACAAGTGCTTACTCCACAGTCACTTGGACTACATAGGGAAGGGGCCCCAGGAGTTGCACTGTGACTTTTTAGGAATCAAACTCACGTGTTTGGCCAAGCAACCAACCAAAAGAAAATAAAATTCATCTTTGGATAGAGACAGCCTTGCGGAAAGGCAGTTGCCCATGCCAACACCCAAGAAATGCTGTACAGAAGGACACTCGTTCCCCCAGCTCCTGCTGTCCCGAGCACGGCTCACCGTGCTTCACCCGCCATCGCAGGGGGCGACTGAGGAAGGGGACACGCCGCGGCCTGGGGACCACCACAGCAGTGGAGGTGCCCAAACCACAGCGGGCATTTCTCAACCCCCACCCGGGCTCACATTTATTTTACCGTCTCCCGCCCCAGCGCAGACTCCAGAGCAGCCATCCGCCAGGTGACAGGAGCCGCTCTCCGCCTCCCCTCCTCTCCCCCCACCATCGCCCTCTCGCCGCCATCAGGCCCCGCTTCCCGCCACCCGCCTCCCCCCCTTCCCCTTCACCGCCCTCCGGCCCGCGAGCCAATGGGGCCGCCAGGGGAGGGGGGGACACACAGTACAGCCGCCGCCGTTGCCCCCCGTTCCTTCACCCCCCCGGAAGGTTTCAAACCGCCCGCCTCCTGCTGAGGGGAGGGGGGCGGCAAACGTGGGCCGGCCAGAGGTGACGGCAGCGGGGCCAGGCGCATCTACCGCCCCCTCAGGGGACCTATATATGCGAAGTATATTTATGTAAGGGGAGGCCAGGGTAGAAGTGAGGGTTGGAGAGACAAAATGGTCTCTGGCTACAACGGAGGAGCGCCGGGCTGAGCTGAAGGAAGGGAAGCTGCGGGAGTCCTCTTCACACCACCCTGGCAAGCCGCGGCACGACCAGGCAGTCCCGGGTGGAAACAGCCCGGGGTGTCGGCGCGGCCTCACCTTCAGGGTGGGTGCTGCGGTCCAGGATTCGAGAAAAGCACACGCTTCCCAGCTCTGCCCGCCAAAAATACGTCCTTTGCAAGTCTGTGAAACCACTCGGTTCAAAAGATGGGATTTTTTTTTTTTTTTAAGTCAAAGGCACCTACGTAAAAGTTCGAAATACGCATAAAGATAAAACGGGGGAGAGCTCACAGACTCGGGGTGCCGGTGAGGCGGTCCCCTCACATACGAGGGAAGGGGGGGACTCGGGAGACGGTGTCGGCCCGGCCCGCAAGCCACGTACTCGTAGGCTCCTCACCGAAGCAAACCCGCCAAAACCGCCGGGTGCTGCGGGGGACGGAGACCGAACGGGGGGATCCTCTGATCCCGGCTCTTCCCTAACAGCGGGGACGCGGCGGTGCTGGCAACCCGGTGACTGAGCAATGCTTTGTGAGGGGGAAAAGGAAAGGTTTAAGTAGTCCTGGCGCGAATAAAACAGTAACAAGCCGAGTAAGCTGTACCTGGATCTCATGAATGCGGCCGAAGCCGTCCTTCCAGAAGAACTCGTAGAGATTGTAGAGGGTGTTGGGTCCAGGCATTTCTTGCAGGCTCTTCACCCTGCCAAGCTGGTGCGGGGGGGGCTGCAGCAGCTCCCCTGCGCGCCCTGAGTCTGCCACCGTCTCCGCGCCTTTGTTCTCTGCCGCTGCCGGGGAGTTGTTCTGCACCTCCAGAGACTGGCTGCTGGCAAGTTTGGGCAGCTGGTGAAACCTGCTGGCAAAAATCGCGTGGTAAAAGTAAGTCCTCTCAGATTCAAGCGTCTGCTTGCATTTCATTGTCAAAACTCTCGTGAGGAAAGACATGTCTTAATTTCTGAAAGGTCCACTTTGCTCCTGCAGCTGCTTTTTATTTGGTTGCTCTTTCTTCACCGCCTGCTTTAACTTGTACAAGCAGCACTTCTCCAAACTCTTACTGCATGAGCATCAGTTTACACAGACCATTATTTAACGCTCCCTCCCCTAGGGCTGGAAAAGGGGGGTGGGTCTGGGATGAGACTTGAATAGAACGAACCTATTATTTTGTATAATTCAAATCAGACAAATTTACCCATTAAGCATGCAGCCAAAGTTTAGTTTTTCTCTCTTTCCCCCATTGGTGTGGCAAAAAGCTCATGCAAGGATTATCCCATCTTTGTCCTTCATTAAAAAGGTGGGTTTAGGGCTATTTTTTTCTGTGGCATTAATTCATTCCCGTATCTTAGAAAAATACTATATTTTCTGCCAGAAGTTCTCTTCGTGCCATTCATCATCCTGTAACGTATACAGAAAACATTTCTGCATCCACATAGAAATAGCAATGGTTTTACACAGTAACCTTACAAACAGTTCCTGTAAATTACAATATCCAGAGATGTTATTTGTATTGCAGAATGATTTATCTTTTGGACAGTATATACTCCATAAACTGCTTCTGTTGACTTTTGTGGAAAATAACCAGTGCCCTGTAACTGCATAGCGTTCCACCACACTTTTTCCTCAATTTGGCTGTGTAGATCTATAATCACGCACAAGGAACTTGAGCTCCAACCTGTACATCAACTTGTTTTGCACAATTTCAAAAGTGTTAGTGCTGTCTTCTTTCCTATTTCTGTATAATTCTGAAAGTGTTAGTAATAATCTGTAAAATGTTGATTAGTTTCAGAAATTATGTGGAAGAGTCCACCTTGGTTTCAATTGAATCAGAAGCTCAGGTAAAACTTGAGGAAAACAGAGGAAAGTCTCAAAAAAGATCCACATTTCCAGAGCTTAGTTATGAACAAACTGCTGGAAAAGTAAAAGTAAGTCTAGTGAGCTTCAATGTTATTTGCTTTTGTTTTCCTTCTATTTATCTTTCTACATTTATATTTTTGAGGCCACAGTTCAATTAAGATTTGTGTACACTCTTAATTTTACCACTGATAACTCCACTGAAATAAATCTACCTCTGAAGTTAGACATGTGCACCAGTGTTTGTAGATACAGCAGTAAATGTTACAGGAATAAAAGGCAGATGGTAAACAGTCTCTAAAGTCTATAAAGTACATATTGGTTTAGGCTAAAATATTGTCTTTAAAATAGGCTTCATCATACTTGAAAGGGTCCAGAGAACAGCAACAGGGAAAAAAAAATAGACATTTTTAAAAAATGACATAAGGAAGAAGTTGAGAGAATTATTTCCTCTGGGAAAGATGACTACCGAGAGCATGACAACAGCCTACAGATGTGTACATCTTTTGTTAAAAAAAGGTGCATGTCAGAGAGAGAAGACAGAGGACAATGCGCTTAGTTTGCAGCTACAGATTTCTTGGTTAGATTTTCAGGTAGCCTTGCTATCTCAGATATTTTTGGGATGTGTCTTAGATATTTCACAGATAGCCAAGGTATCTCAGGAGGTTATGTAATTGCTATCACTGAACTTGTGCAAGAACACGTTTGAGAAACATCTGTCAGGCACATCTGGGTAAATCATGGTCTAGGTTACCTCTGGGGTTTCCCTTTTCCTCCTACATTTCTACATGGTGTAGCTACATTATTTCTTTAACATTTATCCAAAGATGCTTTGAGATACACAGTTACTAAGAAAATAAATACTTATGGGAAAAAATATTAAAACCAGCTGGTGAGTGTGAAATTCAGAACAAGTTTATCATCATAAGTAAATGAAAGGCTAATTCCATGTCTCCCTTAGGCACAGTGGAGGACAAGAACAACAAGGGGTATCTCCCAGAGCAAGCAGATGAACTATGAGGTGTCCGCAGGAGAATTTAAAAACAGATCACTTATTCATTTGACAGGAAAGATGGATACAAGTCCTAGAATGTGCAAAGAACAATCCAAACTATCTAAATTATTTGCACTATCTAAATTACATTTGCCATATTCTACAAACAATAGCCACAAAAATTTAAAGGTATTGAACAACAGATGTCCCTAGATTGTAAGTCAAAAAATAGAAAGGAAAGAATAGGAATTCACTTTGTAATGAACACCACTATAATCCCTTAGCTATATATGTTAAAGGTTATATCAGAATTAAAAAAAACAAAAACAAAACAAACAAAAAAACCCAAACCAAACCCACTTAATCTCAGTACTAATACTTTGAAAATTATTTTTTTCCAAATTTATTGCAGTAGTTCTCCAGCTTTAAAAATTACATTCATATTGTACTTTCTAGATTGATGGAGGGAATATATGCACCCTGCCTAAAAACTGCTGCTCACAGCTATCAGTATAGTAGGTATTTTATTATTAAAGTCATACACCATTAAGATCTGCTTCTATTAATATGCTAGTGAGATAAACTCAAGATACATTATGCTGTAAAGACTAGTTTTGCAACTGGCAGTAGCTTTCCCTGGTTGTACATTTTTGCAGTCAATTCCATATTTGGACATTCACTTTCTTCCCCCCACTGTTACCTCTTTTCCATGAAAATCATTGTAGGAGAGAGTGTTTCTAGCCAAGCTACTTGAAAAAAGAGTTTCAGAAGTTTTGCCAGAACAATACCTGTTTTCCCTCTGAGGAATTTCTGGAGGTGGCAGTAGTCCCAGCATAGGAACTGTGTTCTATAACCCCACTTGCACCCAGTCTTCCAGGCAACTTATTGTCAGTTTTTTGTTTGTTTGCACTGAAATGGTCTGAAACACAGATCCTATTTAAAATAAACAGGTAAACACTCAGAGAACATGCAATTTCAATAAAACAGGGAGCTGAAGACAGCATTAATCATCCATACACCATTCACTTCAGGAGACACTAAACCATAGAACTCACGTACAACACACGAGGCAGCAATCCAGTCCAGGGGGTGCTGTGTTGTGGTTTTAATATTAAAAGTAGAGCTGTCTTGTCTTTAATTGCCACCAAGGCAGCCATGTTCCTTCACATCTGTAGTGTCTCTGTAGGATTAGTCATTACGTATTTTCTACCTTGCCAAGCTGTTCTTAAATAGTTACCTTGGTCACCAATGTATCCTCCAATGTAACAGCTACCTGTATACATTTATATATGTTCTCTATTTACTAGCACATTTGGTGCGGCATATAAACCAGCTGCAGACATTCAGATCTCATTATTGGCAATCCTCAGAAAATCTTTAATATGGGTCAAATATTCTATGATTACCAGCTATCAAGTTTATATGTGCAGCTTATACAATCACACAAAGGACAATTTCAGGAAAAAAATTCTAGCTATTCGTTGTGCTCAGTCTTCTGAGGAATCTGGTGCTCTCTCTGCTGTCTGGATAGACTTTGTTGTTTTTTAAGATAGCACTCAACAAAGGAAAGTCTAAGATAGTTTCCTTGCACACACACAAATACTTATCAATTAAAAAAAAAAAAATCACAAAAAAAACCCACAAAAAATTACAGGAAAACCTCAAAATACATCGTTAACTTGAATAAGATTTTATACTAACTGGCTGTCTGCTTTTAAAGAAAAGGTGGAATGCATGTGCCATTTGAGAAGAGAGCCCTAACCGGGGAGTGCCTGAGAGACACCTCCATTACTTCTTACTGTAGTTTGTCATCAGTGAATAACAGATGAGAGAAGGTTCACAAAATAGGTCTCAAATAACTCTGTTTCAATGTTCAATAATATTTATAAGTAATCGATATTTCTAGGGGGTTTGTTAGATGGAGTAGAAACGCAGAGCCACTAACAGCTGCAGGCTCAGGTATGCTATTACAACGCTACTATACAATAATTATCAATAATACTATAGTAACCCATCTGTGCAGATACAAGTTTGTTTTTGTAGGTAAACTATAGAAAAAAAATACTCCAGACAACAATAACCAGATTGTATGGTGGTTAAATAGCCAAATACAGGAAGGGAATATTTATGAACATGAATGATACATGTGGGCTACCACAACATGGAATGTGTAATTAAACTATTTGTTTCCTTTTGCTGTGCCAGATCATAACTGTGTGGTTGTGTTTCAAATTAGAGTTATTAATGTATGTATGTATATTGTATATATGGATAATGTATATAAAGCCACTAAGTTGCTGCTTTATTGACACACTTAGCATCCTTACTACTGCGGAATCTGGGTTGCAGGTCAAGCTTGCAAACTGCAGCACGTTAAATAATCACCATGAGTAAACCTGAAAATTTATGCTACAGGAGATATGTGAAGCTGAAATAACAGTTTCCTAGAGCAGACTTGTAAAAGAGAAAGGAAGAGTGGAGGAAAGAAACCAACAAACATTTGAAATAGCAGCAGAGGGTTTTACGTAGTGAAAGGTTTAGGGTGTAACCTAAACTGGTGGAAGGTTCGGCATTGCCTGATCCCATTTTCCTCCCAAATATGATCACAGACTTGTTTCAGGTAACACAAGTCCAGCAGTATTGCCACACAATTCCCAGGAATAATGGCGAGTGTAGCATCCATAACATAAAACCTCCTTCCAATCCACGTAAACCCACCAAACTATAAACAAGGGAGAAGTTATGCCATCAGCAAGAGCCAACCAAAACACATTTATGTGACTTAGAAGATAAATATTTTCTCCTTCTACAGTCTTCCAGCATGTGTATTTATCAGACATCTTAACCCCAACTCGAAAACACACTCACAGGTCTTTAAATTTAAACAATGATGTTTGACCTCGCCTGTCGGTCTGTTGAGTTTGAAAAATTGTTTTATGTAACTAGTCAGTTTGGACTTTTGTTATTTCAAGTAAGTTGAAGCACATGCCTCTTCACAGAAGAAGTGCTTCAGTTTTAGTTAACTTTTGCTGTGTAACAGGATCACAGTATAAACTAAACTTGATTATCAATAATTTAATTTTGTATTATTTTTGGATGATAATTTGCCTCCAAATCCAGAGTCGTACTGTTCTCTCAGTGTAGACCCCCCAGTGGGGTCACATTAATTGTACTTTGTTACCTTCACTTAGTTATTTCTAAATCCAATTTAAACTTGCCCTCCTCTTTGCATGAACTCTGACAAAGTTCAGTTGAAGCTTTCTTTGTGTCTTAATAACATTGGTATTCAGAGTCAATGGTTACATTATCATCTTACCAGCAATTCTGTTTTCTTAGAAGGGTTCTCACTTTTTAACAGTCTTGGTTATATCTGGCTTGTAATTGTTTGAACATTATTTTATGATATACAGTGTAATAAACATTGTACTGTATGTTTTACCTAACTGTTTAAATAGCTAATGCATACACAAGTATAATTTATGGAAGTAAAAGAGATTTCATCGGAGACATTTAACTTTGCCCGAGTAATACCTTCAGCTGAGACTGTACAGATAGGCTCTTCAGAACATTTGCAAGGAAGAAAAGCTGAAAAACAGTGTTGAAACGTCAGAAATGTAAGCAAAAATTTTCAGTGTAGTTTGAAACATCCCTTCACTGAAAAAGCCATACAGCTAGTAATGATTTTGGCTTTTTCTGACTGTCCTCAAACCTGTCTTCCAACAGATCTTTTCAAGTTGTGAAGTTACTACTTTGCAATTTTAAATGCTTTCTAAATTCCCATGCTTTTTCCTGAAAAGGGGGCAAATTTGAACTTAACAGGCTATGAGGTGAGAACAGAGCTTGTAGGTAATTCCCTACTGAAGCAGTTTTAGTTTAAAAGAAAAATGAAAATTGCTTCTCTCAATCTTTGGTTTCATCTACCACATGACAACAATTAAAATCCTAATCAAATATTGTGCAAAAAGAAGATATTTAAATCAGCTCAAGCTAGCCCACCCCAGGCATTGATAGCACTGTACATGACTTACTCCAGTGCTTAACAAAACTGCAACAAAGCAAGAATTCACAGCTCTAATTGTAGACTTTTTGTAGCAGGTTTAGATCTTTATCCTATGCTGCTTATTGTGTACCATTCAGTTATCCTGAGAACCACTTGCCTTCACGCCCCAAGTTTTGAACATGCTAGGAAAAAAAGATGCTACTAAACATTATGACCATCAGGAGGGCATAAGGCATCAGAGAAACAGAAACTGGGTGTTTTAGAGCTTTGCTGAGCTGTAATGCTGCTGAAATTGCCACCCCAATGTCACAATTCCCTTTCAGTCTAGAAGGCCATCTTAATGAGGAACAGCAATATCTTTCAAGCATTAATCCCTTCACTGACACTCTCTAGTTTGACACAAGGACAAAGAACACAAAGAGATTCCAGTATTGTAGCCTATCAGAAACACAAAGAAAATAACTATTAAAAAAATGACAATTCCTCAAGAAAATTAAGTTTCCTCAGTGTGGAATTCAGCCTAACTAAGGAGGTGGCCAGGGAGCAGAGTAAAAGCTTTTATTTCAGCAAGGAAACCTGAATTATGTCCAAGAAAATCACACCTCCTCTGTCCACAGACTTCCAAGAAATAGCATACCCAAAGTTCACCTGCTCATGGTCTGAAACAGTTTTGCCACACCAATCTATGTTATTTTGCCCCCAGTTTATCGAGAGCCCTACAGCAAACAAATTCTTTCTGGGTAATCACCTAGCTATCACTGTTCATTTGAAAGTCATCTCGATCCGTGACTTGTATCGCACCTTGCTGCTGCTAGGAAACATGCAGCGTTGTGCAAGAACCCTCCGTAGGGATAAAGGCAGCATCTCAGAGAAGTGCGTATACAGCGCTGCAACGGCAGAAAGCAATGGTTTCTTACCGTGCCCCATTTTCAAGGCTAACACAAGACCTCCCAGCCACATTGTTTCCACAGCATACTTAGCAAGGGATCTTGCTGTCCATTTGTGCGAGAGAACTGCTGGCCAAGAGGAACATCTGATCCAGCATGCGAGGACCTGACTGCCCTCCAAGAGAGCTGGGGCCCGGGTTCTTTGGATTCAGGCTGCAGGGCAGTGAGAGCCTGCAACGCACTGTCTGGTTATGATGAAGCATTATGATTGCAGTCTACGGTACTGCTTCAAATAGACACCCGCCTGACAAAATACAGTGCTGAGGTTTGTGGCTGAACAACGCTATTTCGTTTCCTAGAGGGCTGGGATTACAGACTTCTTGTGGAGCAGCTTATGGTGACCGCTGGGTGAGGAGCACCACCAGGCTGCACGAGCAGCCTGCCGGGCTGCAGGAGGAGCAACAGGCCAGTTCAACAGAAGGCCCAGGAACCAGCAGCGTTTCTCAGCAATTAACCCATCTAGAAAGCAGAACTGACTGACCATATTCCAGTACAGACGCTACCATGTGCAGCAGCAACTCTTCTGAGTGAGTAAATGCCTATCAGTTTGCCACTTGCAGCTACAGTCTGGAGTAATAGCAGGCAGTAATTACTGCAGTAATCATATCAAAGTAATTAAATCCACAGTTTGAATACCAACACACCATTACTGAAGCATGGAGTCATTCTTACCTTGTAAAATTATTATGCTTTGCTTGATGCTGAAAGTACTGCATCCCACACAGACCCATTACTTAGAAGAGTAAGATCATTAGTCATCATAGACAAGATTTACTACATAACAGCCACCACATATAAGCCACACAAGCACTGTCACGGCTGGCCCCAGTTTGCGAGGCAGCAGACTCAGAACAAAATAAAGAACCAGGCATTACAGGGTAGGGCTCAGAGACTAAACAAAGTTTAAACAGAACCAGATCAGTTCCATTTTCAAAGTGTCCCGACTCTGATACAGAGAGCGAAACCAAGCACTACGCATTTTGAATTACGCTTCCAGTATTTCTATATTCTCAATTTGTGAATTTATGCTAACAAGGAACAGAATATTTTTCTGAAGCACGTTTGTCATATAACCAGGACAGCTCTACTATCATCCTCCTTCTAGTATGGTAAATATTTATACTAACTTATTTTGAACCAACAAATCAAGACCAATGTTATTTCGTAAGTTGTTGCTAAAGTTGTTCTCTCAGCAAAAAAACCACCTCATAATACAATACCCAGTAACATAACTGTTACAATATTAAGCCGATGTTACTTAAAAAGCATTCTTCTGCCACAAACCATCCCCACCTCCTCAAATTTTCTAGAAATGTACTGCAGTCTTCATTAAGAAAAAAGCCCCAAACTCCGGAATCTTCCCCTCACACCTCTGCTTCCAACTCATCTTATGACACGTCAAAACACTTTTTGATTCAATAACAACTTTTGCAGCGACACTGTGCTGTTTAGCAGTTATGATGGTTTTATTGCATGGTTAATAAATAGAATATAAATGACAGGGGAAACAGCTTTACTTCAGCAACTTCTCAACAGTAGCAAGAAAAATGAGGAAAATGGAGCACAGAAGTTATTTATATTTAGTAATGCTTTCCTTGAGTTTACTTTGGAGACCTTCTTTCTCCTTGTCTTCAAACCTCAAAAATATTTCAAAAAACTTTGTTAGAATTTTAAGACTGGTTATGTGATAAGTATAAATTAGCTCCCGGTTTAAAAATACTACATAAAGTGCTCCTATCAGGATTTGTTCAGCTCAATGAATGATTTTTATTTAAGCATTTTAAAAAAACAATATTTTGTTGAGCAGACACAATAATCAGATAAATAATATTTCAAACATCAGTACAAACTTCATTTACAAAACCTTTCCAGAATTCTTCTGAAAAAGGGTCTTCAGCAGATAAAAATAAATTCTATTAATTACCCTGAAAACCAGACAGGTGTAACCAGGATCCAGTCACTGGAAAGTATCTTTCCTGTGGTAAGATTTAGTTCCTTTTTTTCCTTTCACATTCATCCACAAGAGCACATATTGCTAAGTAAGTATGTGGGTATACAGATGCGTATTAAAAGAAAAAAGTCTTTTAAAGAACCTGTCAGAAATTTCAACTCCATATTTTTAGTTATGAAAACAGGTACATGGATCCACAGTTTTAACAAAATGTGCACGTGAAGGATGTCATTTCCGGAAGCGTTTAAATAGTGGATGGATGTGTTTATTTGAAGATGCCTTACTCCGTGAAGAGTGGTATTCCATGTAAACCGTATCGTCTGCTCCTGACATAGAGCTCATTGTGCCTGTACGACGCGACACCTGCAAGTGAGGGGAGAAAACCGACGTGATTAGACAGACCAACTCTAACCTACTGATGCTGACTGGCTACTGGGTAGCACTGTTCATTTAATGACCTGAATGCCAAAAAGCCTTCGAAGGTTTTTTTTCTACAAAGAAAGTCACTGCCTGCCACTCACCATAAGTATACAAACACAGGTAAGATTTAATATGGAAAGATACCTTAGAGTGGGAATTCCTAATGCATTTCAACACAATGCCATTTCGTTAAAAACTAACCTGAAAAAATTAATTACCACATTGCAACTTGACTTTAATTTATGTATCAATAAATGTTTCAGGCTATTTATTTTTCTTGTATCTGTTGCTGAAAATGTCAAACTAGGACCTACAATAATAGAACTTCTCTTGAAAATGAACAAAAGTGGCCCTTAGGTTTCTGCCCTCAGGGCATGAGGAAATCAGGGCATGATTCAAGGAGCACAGTGCCACCACAAAAGAGTATGTGCTGTGACATAGGTGTATCTTTGAAATGTTTTAAAATATTTTCACTGCTTGTCACTTAAAAGATTTAAAATCTGGAACAATAGATCTGTCATCTTCTTCCCCAGATATGATGGAGCAGGACATGAATTCCGTATCTGCCCAAAAAGCACATTACTCAAATAAGCAAAGTACTAATGCAGCTTGAAAAAATAAGTCTGTTCTCCAATGTTTCACAAAGATACTAAGGCATCAATGATGGCATCACATTTAGAATTAAAATTGAACGGTCCAGTTCTGTTGCATTTGTGACCATTCTTTTCAAAGTGTTCTTCATTACCTGAGCTGACTTTGAACCATATTCTCCAGCAACTACTTCCTCCTCAGCATCCAGGTCAGATGCTTGCAGGACTTTCTGGAGAAGCTGCTGCTGTTCCTCTTTGGATGAAAATGAAAGTTCTTCCTCCTCCATGCCTGCAAGCTTTGTTATTACCTAAGAAACAGGGCACAGTACAAGGTGAGTGCTCTTCCTCCTCAGTGTCAGCTATTCAAAACCAAGAAAAGGATTTCTGATTCCGTATCCTGTTGAAACTGCCTTCAACTTTTATTAATGGTCTGAACAGCTTAACACTACGGACAGCACAGATACATATAAAATCCTGCTACGTGGTGTACATAGATATGCACAGACACACCCATTGGTATATTCTAGCTGGAAATGCAACATACAAACCTTTCGGAAAAGAAGAGAGAGAGAGAGAGAGAGAAAAGAGAGAGAAGCTCTTAACAGAGAACGTCAGCCAAACACTGTCCATTCCAGCCTGACCAAGAACCTGACCGAAGCACACGCAGCTCAGAAGTACATTCAACTTACTGCAAAGTTTAGCTTCATGCTGTGGGCTCTAGATTTGTCTAGTTTACGAAGTAGTACTTTATATTTAACAAAAATAATCTGCTAGCTTTCCAGCATAAGCATTGATGAATAATGGGAAAAAACCCTAACAATTTGAGATGTATGATCAGTTGTTGACAGTGCAGCAACCTGCAGCAAAGCAGCAGAGCAAAAGGGCTCTTTCAACATCTGCGTACTTAGACACAAGATAACTTAGCTGTTTGTTCTCTCTGAAATTCTTAGTAACTCATCTGATAACCACGGATGCAGGGCACATGCCATCTGCTGGCAATACAGTGCCATATACTCCATTAGCTGAAAAACCTCCTGAAGAATTTAAGAGCTCCCAAGCTTCTGTTATAAAGCTTCACAATAGGCACCTTGCTTTCTGCATTAGAGGTATTTTGAAAATTTCACAGTATTTTTTCCTGCAGTTAAATGCATTCTGGTAAACATATGTTTATACATGAGAATCTAAGTTTTCACACTGTGTTTGCAACTTGAAGAGGTTTTGAGAAAGACATTTTAATTCAGCCATTTCCCTTGATTATGTAGTGTTTTCCCTCCTCATCTTCCTTTTTCAGCTTCTCTCTTCAGTCAGTACAATCAGAAACTAAACACCTCAGTAATCTGGGCTGGATCTGATCACAAAAACTGATAAAAAATACAAATACAGCTTAAAGTAAACCAAATCCACGTTAGATGCAAAGCAACTTTTTTGAAAAACAGGGTAGTGAAACACTAGAACAAATAATGAGTGTTGTGGGCTGTTGTCAATGGCAATTTCTAATTTGAAAATTAATGTCTTTCTAAGAAATATCTCAGCTTTAAGAATCCATTCAGGGAAGAAACCTGTCCCACCTGATGACTAAAGGAACACTATGGTCCCTTTGTTTATTTAGAAGGACATGTGCTATGCTCACCTCAAAAATAAAGAAAAAGGAGTCACGGTAAGCAATTTTAAATTGTGTTAGCCTTTTTCCAGTTGTGGTTGCAAAACAGTGCTAACATGATTCATAGAATGGAAAGAATTCCCACTGCATCATCATTTTTTAAGCTGTTCAACAGATGCTAAGTTTAAAGTTATCCCCTTTTCTTTGATATAGTGAATTCTTCTGCTATTGGTTTAAAATTTAATGTATCCTACATTCAGCCTCTAAATAAAACCACAATACAGTAAATAACTAAACTATGGTTAGCTAACAGAAAAAAACCTGCTAGCAGTAAACTCCAAGCAGTAAATTGTGATGAAAAGGCTCCTATTTACGAAGCAAAGACAAATGATGTGATTTAGCAAAAAAATATTATTCCAGTCCTCTTTTTGGTGAGGGGCAGAGAATGGAGCTATTGAGAGATGGTGAGAAGAAAGTAAGTCCTACAAAAAAAGTGAAAACTGTTACCCTTTTAAAGGACTAATGAATTTTTACTGATTTAGGAACAAAAATTCTGAAGGATAGGACATCGGCATTGAAATAATTACCTAAAGATGAGGTAGAGTCTCCAAATTTTCAAGAATAAGGCAGCAAACATCTGCTGGGAATAACATGCACATAGTGATCCTGGCTTAGAATGAAGAAACACAATAGATGGTTTCTTGGAAGTTTCCTCCAGCCCTATTATTCTTTGATGCCAGCGATGACTAAGGCTAAAAGTTTGGCAAAGAGAAGAAAATAGATATTCTAACATTTTGTTCCTAAACAGCAAATAAAGAACATTCCGGTACTGGCCAGCTAAAATGTTACTCCAGATACTCAGCTGCCACTTGTACTGCTTTTTTCCCCCCATATTACACCAAAGTTCCTAGGACTCAGTCTTCCTTGCAAAATAAAATCCGCCTATTTTAACCTCTTTCTTAGTTCTAAAATCCAAGGCATTCAAATACAAGTAAAGGGATTTCTCTAATCTCCTTGGCCATAGCCACACAGATGCCTTTGCCGTAATTAGTTGCAGCTTAGTACTGATCTACAATTTTGTCAAAATACAGTCACTACAAAGCAAAACAAAGTTTTTACCTATAAAGATTGTGACATGCCTGTTTCAGTGTAAGAAGCCCCTTAAAGCTCTATTTGATGGGCCACTGCTTACAGAGCAATTATGTACTTCAGCACAGCTGCAGTTCGGAGAGGTTTTACCCACAGGGATGTCCCATCCTGCCCATATGCCTCCTGAGCAAACGCTCTGAAATAGCTCGGCTCAAGTGCAATCCAGCAGAGGCTGCTTGCCCTCGCACCTCCTGCAAGCCTTGCATGATTCTGCTCACGCCATAAGCTTCAGCTTGTTCCCCAAAGGCAGATAGGGGAGCCTTATCTTTTATTCTTATTCTCAGCGATGTTTCTTATTGGGAAGGCTTCTAATCAGAGCCGTAAACTCCGTATCTGTAAAGGAATAATTTACCTAAAAGCAAGAGCTATCATGACACACTGGTGCCTTTAACAACCCAATAGACGAGCATATGGGGCAGCCCATGGGTGAAAGGAAAAATAAATGAGATACACTGTGAAATCTGTAAAATAGAGGAGATTTGGTGGAACGACATTTTATGTTTGGAAGAAGGTGACAGAGAGAGATACATAATAAACTGAAGTACAATTTTCAAGTGTGTCTGGAGAAATGAGACAGCATTCAAGTCCTTTACAAAAGGGACTTTAGGGGAAACTTCTGACTTTCAAGTCCTGGCTCTGTTACATGTATGTTTTAGTTGTAGGAAGATTTCTGCTCTGTAGTAATGGTCTTTTCCTACAGTAAATTCTGTCAGTTCTTAATAAATTATTCAGCCCAGTGATTTTAGTGCTATACTTCATTCAATGCAGAGAAAATTATAAAAGGAAGGTCAAACTGTTGCTGGAAACTAAATAAGCACAGCCTGAAGACCTTCATTAGCCAGAACAGTTTCTGCTAACACAGAACCACCATGTCTGCATCCTGACGGATTTTCTGTTCCACTGCAGGCTTTGGACAGCACTGTGCAAATGGCACACAGGGTTAGTGTGTGGACAAAGACCCCTGAAAGGTATTTTTTTTGGAATAGGTTGCTAGACACTTGAGATTGCTAACTTTGATTCCCGGAGTCAGATGTATGAATATAGGATGGATGAACCCTACCCGTTGTACGTTGTCTTTAGCCACAAGGAAAGAGAAATACTGGTCTGAGACTAGAGTTCTTTGGAAATTATTTGTGACTTGTGATGTTTTGGAAGTTTTCTGAATTGCTGCTGGCCACTATGACATGAACACCAACCACGCAAGTAATGCTCTGCTTCGCTCCCCAGCGCACGCTTGGTTTGAAGATAGAATACTTACCTTTCTAGAAGCCGTACTAAGCTACTTGTACCTATCCTCACAGTAACACAGACGATAAAACAATACGTAAACAGTTCTTGCTCGTGAGCAAAACCTTCATTAATACATCCCACGACCAGAATTCTCAAGTATTTGGCCTATTAAGAACTGGAAAATTACATTCTCAGGCCAGAAGTATAATAAATAGAAGGGACAAGTTACCTTGAAGCTATAACCTTGATCTACAAGAAACCGTTGTCTCTTTGTTGAATATGCCATTTCCTGAGTGTCTTGGGATACAAGAGAATAAAAAAAGGCATTGTATTCCTCTGCAACCATGCCTAGGAGACAAAGACACTGAGTAATTAGTTCCATTTGCAACAGGCAACCAAGAACAAAAAAAGGACTGAATACTGCAAAAAGGTGTTCAATTAAGTTATCTCTCCACAAAAAACAACCTGCAAAGTTTAGCTGCACCCAGACCTTAAAATGATCCATGACAAACACAGCATGGAAATTGCTTCTCTTGCTCTTAATAACTTGAGAATGGGTGAAAAGCAAAAAAAAAAAGAAAAGGAAATGTAGACTAACACAATTACACTGGAGCTCTGAGAAGAACCTGCTCTTTATTTTGCTAGGCAAGGTGAAAGACAAAAACAATTTTAAGTCTATTATGTAAAGAAGTAGTAAAGTGTCAAGAGCAAGGATTGCAACACACATCAAAAAAGTGCAATAGAAAAAGATAAAGGAAAAGTTTTATCAGTGTACACTGGAGTTTGCAGTGCTTTTGCACTAAAAAAGGCAAGACAAAGACATTTAGCTAAGAATTCATAGGGCTGTTTGAAGCCCAGGATATAACAAGCTGTGCATAACTTTTTTTTTTTTCAACTTACAGTCTTTAAGGTCTATTACCCAAACAGCATTGAGTTCTTTTTTAAAACCCAAGGTTTCACTAGACTTTGTTAATTCACTAACGTGGGGTTTGCATGCATTTTCAAACAAAGCCTCAGCTGTAACGAGCACAAACTGCACATGTAAGCGTATGCAGATCCTAAGTGCAAGTACAAAGTGGTTTAGGAATCATTTTTCTAAGCAAAAAGCTTCTTGATTATGTTTTGCAAAAACACAACTAGCTGGAAACCAAATCCCATTTTTAAAAGAAAGTAATCTGAAGCGTCAAAACCATGCTTTCCTGAGACTTGCTTTTTAGAGTAATACTGTTACTTTTTAAAATTATTTTATGTTGAGGAAATTATCACTGAATGAAAAAGTGAAAGAACCACCAAAGAACAAAAAGTTCCTTTTCCTTCAGCTCTTTTGGCCTTTGGAAGTTTTCCCAACACAAAGCTTTACTGACCCAGGCAATGCTTCATTTTCATTCACTGGTATAGAGGCATATATTCTCTTTGACTCAAACATAAATCCAAGGACAATGTAAAGAAGAACATCCAGTCTCTCTGCAGCTCTATGGTACCACGATCCAAGATCTAGAGCCCAACAAGCACCTCATTTACCTTTTTTGGCTCTCAGCACTCGTCCCAGTCTTTGAGCCTCCTGTCTTCGAGACCCACCATGGGACGAGATCTGAATCAGAACATTGGCTTCTGGCAGATCGAAGGATGTGTCACCTACCTACAACAGAGAAGCAGCCTCTGAGCAGCATCTTATTTCCATATCTCATAAACAGAGACCTAATATAACGTACACCTTTGTGAGCTGTGATACAAAGATGTCAAATGCACAACATGCATGTATAAGTCACTCTTAAATAAAGTTCACTCTGAAGATGGACACAATGAGACACTGAATGTCCTCCTCACTTACCTTGGAAATAAAAATAGTGTTGATTTTTGGATTGTGCTTGAAGTTTTGCAGAATTTGCATTCTTTCTCCTTGTGCGGTAGGACCATATATATAGGGTCTGAAAACAACAGAACATAGGCAAATTACATCAATTCAAGATTTCTCAATCATTTCTTATGAAGTACTAAGATACCATGGCAGGGAGCGCAGCACACATCTGAATTGATTTAAAAACAAAACGGATTTTGGTGCAGCTTGCACTTTACTTTTGGCTTGTTTGGCTCTTTATAGCAGCTACCCAGTTGTTTGTGGAACCCTCTGCAGCAACTCAGTCTGCCAGAAAAAAATTCTGGCCGTTCTAAACATTTTGCAATTACGTGCACCAGTGAAGCCGTAGATCAACAGACTGAATACATTTGCTAAGCCCACATGAAAGACTGAAGGCAGCTGTTAACATAAGAAATTTTTTTCCTCAAACCTACTGAGTTAGCATATTTACAGCTGCAACCTTTGCTTCCTATTTAAACACTTGAAAATCCAGGCTTCTCGATCAATGACAAGCTGAGCATCACAAGCTGGTGTTGGATGTTGTGCTGGGAAAAATTATTTTTTGCTTTTGAAGCTAACCCCTGGCCCCTCCTAATACCTTCTGGACCTACTGAAATGAGAACAACGTCCCAAACGTTCCATGGCCACAGTGGCACTTCACCTAAGGTTTCTAATGTTTGATGATGAATCATCAGGAACATTTAATATCTCAATCCAGAAGGCTCACACAAATTCACAGTCACCCACAGGCTTCATGAGCAACTTGGGCTACTATGAATTTTCCAAGATTCGCCCTACAGTCTGGCTGTTTCCTTCCGGCCTAAGCAGAGTTTGGGGTTTTTTTTTGGGGGGGTGGGGAGACGGTTGTTTGGTTTTGGTTTTTTTAGAAGCTAGAAATGGCAAAACCCACAAAAAATGAGAGTCATACAGGAGTGCATAGCCACTGCTTTTTCATCTGTTGCACTACTTTTCCAAATGCTCGTTAACAAGCATCTCCAAAAATCAGGAATCAAGTTCTACAATTTCTATTTTGTCCACACTTCCATATGTTATTTCTAACACAAAGAACCAACCTCAAATGTTTCATTTAACTTTAAATACTGCACGTACATGGGTATGCTGGATGTAAACATGCAATGCACAGTACTAAGGTTTTCTATTCTTATCAACTAACTCTTGTGTGTTGGCACCTCTTGCTTTGTTTACAACAAACTTTGTTCTAGTTTTTCTTCTACCAAACAATCCTAGTCACCTGCAATCTAATTATTCTATTTAGCATAACCAGATTTCTAGAAAAACACAGCTAAAAAATGAAAGTGGCAAATGAGTCAACGCTGAAACAATACTGTTGTTATCTGATCAGTAGCATTCAGTAATATTTTAAGCCTTATTTGAAATTTCATTTAATATTTAAATTGTGATGATTTTAATCCCCAGAAAAACTTAAGTGGATGATTTAAACGGAAACTAAAATTAAAGCATTTGTGAGCCTTCTATTTCTTAAAGCCACCAAGCAATAGTTCAAACATTTTTTTTTTAAGAACAGGATAACCTAGAACTCCTGGCTACCTATCCTCTATTTCACATGGCCCAGGATCCTACTTGACAGTGATTCACTAACACATGTCTGAGTACCTTCCTGAACTGAGAACATCCAATGCTAAATTTTTATTTTTTTTAAATGACCACTTTACCTCATTGCAAAAAGGTATTTGAGGGATCGGCAAAGATAGATCCCTCTCCCTTTAACTGACATAACTGTCAAAACCAGTGAGGCATAATCTTTCAGAAACAGTTATTTAAACATATCAATAACACCAGGAAAAAACAGTCAGCACATGAACTATATGACACTGGATGACAGACTCATGACAGAGTGAAAGCTGGCTACACAAGCTTGAATTCTGTGGCCCCAAGAATTATAGTCAAAATAACTCCTGCTATCACGTGCATGGTGTTTCCCTGCTGGTACCAGGGGAAAGGGGGCAAGGGAGGAGCTGGCACAGACAGCTGCTCCCTCCTCCTCACACACAGCTCCCCTTGTTTCAGCACGCTCACAGCAAGCTACAATAGAAACTTCCCTGGGTAAAATAAAGACTCCCTCACCTTCATCCAGCGTTGCAAGCCTCCTTTCTGGCTAACACTGACAGCCGCACAACCTGGGGCTCTGTATGTAATGTGAGGAATGAGAATCCACTCAAGAACATGAAAAACAAGCACCTAATACTTCCTCAACTGGTTTTCCTGCTATGCTCTACAGCATCTACCCCACTTAACAACTGTTTTGCTACTTAGCAAGCACCCCCTCCCAGAACTGCCTTTGGTAAAGGCTTTTTCTGTGATGCACTAAACACTGCTTAGGGACATTCCAGAGGCATCATTACAGCTAATCTCTGTCCAGACAGATTAAAAAAAATGATGAAAGAGACCACGGGTGTTGGAATTCATCCAGCACCATTAGCTCTGCTTACTGTTCAATGTCACAGCCAGTCAGCACAACATGGCTGTGAAACTACAGTCAAAAATGATCGTGAATTTTGGGAAATCTACGGCTTGTTCATGGTTTTGCTAGGAAGTACTGCTGAAATTCCTAGACATGAAAATGCCCCACAGCTTCCAGCAAGCAACATGTTATGTGGGCTTGTCAAAGAATGAGGCCAGTTTCTACCCTTATTTTCCCCAATAATTGCTCTACATGTGATCCTGGCAAACACTCTCTCTGATCATCCCTCCCCAAATCCTACAAACACACTGATGCTAACCCCTCACTAAACTCTATGTGTACAACCTTCCGTAACTGCACTCGTGTTAGAGTCATTTGAAGTGGCCAAGGAGCTCATGGGAGCAGCATCCCTTCATTTATTAAATGATTACAGTACTTCTAGGCAGTGCACTGGTACAGCACAGATCCCAAAAAAGTTTGGCTTAGTTTTTTTAGAGAAGGTGAAGACCTTTGAAGTAGCTGAAGAGGAATGCCGTGAGTCCCAAAAGATCCTAAAAGATCCAGAGAGCGTATATTTGAAAACCTTTGTCTCAAAGAGACAAGGGGAAGCTACCACCCATTAAAAAAATACTTCTAGTGATATTTTTAAAAGCCCCTCATTTTTCCACTGGCTTTTAATAATAATAAAATAGATGGAGAAATACCAACGGTCTTTCACAGAAATCTTGGATGAAAACTCCTCTGAGGCAAGTGCTAACCAAAGATTCTTTTTAAACAGTTCTGCACCACAATAATGTTGCAGCATCAATAAAATCTGTCCAAAAAAATACTCTCCCAAGCTCCTTTTCGTATAGGAGGAATGAAATTAAATCAAAGTATTACAAGAAATATCTAAAGCCTACTGAAAGCTGCGAGATTACAAGGCAATTTTCCAGGAAGGAGGAAAACAACAAAGCCATCGTTGGTTGCAAACACTTACTTCCCAAGTCTGATTGCATACTCCTTCAGTGCAAACACATTGTCAGCAAATACGATGATCTTGTCATTCCGTCGCTCATGAAACTTAATCAGGAACTGGCAGGCTCTGAATTTATTTGGGTTCATGGTGTACAGCAGTATCCGTTTCTTTGTTTTGATAGCTACGTATTCTCTGTAAAATTCAGGTGACATTGGGCACCAAACCTAGAATAAAACACATACACACATGCACACGCTAAGTAACCCTCTGTTATTTATTTTATTCCAGTGGGAATTGAAAAGATATTGGGGGAATGATAATACATTACGACTTTCTGTATAGCACAGGCCACAGTTTTTAACACAATAATTTCTGTACCAAAGTGAAAACTACTGGTTGGTGTAGTCTCCAGCAGCACTGCCAAACTCTATTTAACCTCATTAATATTCTGGCCTTCAAAAATGCTTTGGCGGGGAGATCCACGACAGAAATAGGCAGTGGGAGTGGAACAAAACTGGAAGACATTTCCTTTATGTTTCATACTTAATAATTTGACTGAATGCTACTACTTTTTACAGAGCAATAATTAAGGGAATGAACCGTCTCTAATCTCCCTGTCACAGCAGTCAAAGCTTTTTCCATAAAAACTGATTTTCATCCATATTCTGAAAGCTGAGACACACATTTAGTCTTCATTACAGAACAAATTTACCAATCTTTTCTTCATATACCCACAAAGGAGCAACCTTTATTTTAACAGCTATTGAGTCTACAAATTCCAAAACACTGGGATTGATTAGAAGTTTTCAATAGTTTTCCCTAAGCAATTATTTTATTATGTAAATACATACCATAGTACCGCACAAGTCTAGGCTTACTGAGATATTTTTTTCTACTGTAGCATGAAAATAGAAGAAATTATGACATTTAAAAGTTTATGCCAATGAAATAACACTATCTATATTGCAGATAGTTTAGAACACATTAATTCTGCTGTACATGGGTTATTGCCCCATATCCATTGCACACTACAAATTAACAGAATACTGCAAATAAAAGCCCCCTTCGTAACCATTGTTCAGCTCAGGAAGTTAGGTTAAAATTTACAGGAGTTTATTTAAACAACCTGAATTGTTCTGTACTGTTAAGAACTACCTTTTTGTTTCAAAATGTTTTTTCCAGTGAGTTAAGTGCTAGATGAGGCTTTTTTCATCCCTTGACTACATTAACAATAAACTTATGCATTGAATAGGCCCCGTTGTTATTGTATGCTATCTACACAAAAGATTTAAAATTCTTAAACTAGAAGAGAGTATTTCAAAGTGAGAATGAGATATGAATACTGAACATTTGATTGTAGTAAAATAATTCATGTATCGCTCAATGCCTCTGACTACATGGCAAACTGAATATATTTTGATTTGTATTTGTACTCTCTTCTGGAATTGGAAATGGATAAAATCTACTTCTCACCCCAATGTTTTTTACATTATGCAAGATGCGTACTCCAAGCCAAAAAATCAGTATGGCAGCTGGGAAAGAGGTTATTTGTAAATTACACAACTCTGAAAATACAGTTAAAGAACAGGCTTGTTGGTTTTTTTTGTTTTTTAAACTCCTTTTAACTTTTTAAACTGTGCTGTTTATTCTCTTTTAGAGCAGCGAAAGAGCAGTACCTGCAGTGACCATGACCTGCCTTATCAGACAGCCGCACTGCCCTCTCTTGCCACCTGGAAAGAACTGCACTTACAGAGCAAACCAGACTTCTTTTTCGGCTCAGGGGAATAAGGCAAGTTGATTAAAAATGCTACATCTCAACAACATGGCGAGAAAATTGAAACAAACATGCAATGCAGTTGTGCATGTATTAGACTCATTATTTATCAGCCATCGCCATTGGTTTCTTTGATTTTTTTGCTTTTGGTATTCCCATCGAATGTTATTTCAAAACACTGGCGTAAAGACTATAAACATGCAGAATTTTCACCTCATTTAGAAGAAAGGTAGCCCATGCTTCACTTTTTAATGTCTAAAGGGCAGTTCAAGGACTGAGAAGAATTATGCTCCCAAGGGAGAATTAACCAAAGTGTCCAAACAGTCAAATTTGAATTTGCAGACTGGTTACTCTCCCTTCAACCCAGTTATTTTCAAGACGCTCTTCACCTGCATTCTATTACTTAAAAATTGTTGTGGGTTTTTTTTCCTTCTACAACCTCCAATTTGCACAAAGTTCAACCATAGAACTGCTGATCTGCATTTGCATCTTTTATTCCAGTACCAGAGCAAGGAAGAGTAGCATGGAACTAGCAAGACTTGTTTAAAAAAACCCCCACAAAACCAAACAAAAACAAATGCCAGCAACCAAGAACAAAAAACCAACACAAAAAACCCACTAACGATTAAAAAAAAAACCAAACAAGAAAGCAAAAAAACCCCCAGGAAAAACCCAAGAGACAGTTATGAAACTCTACCACAGCATGTTGTAGCTGCTAAAACTTTATTTCCATTCAATGGGAGTCTGGACAAGTTTATGAAAAAGAAACCCACTGATGGTTACACAGAAACCAGGTAGAGCTCAAACAACTGAGGGCTTGGAGAAGTATCAGGAGAAGCAACAGATATATTTGCCCTGTTTTTACACTGGTCCCTAAGTATCATCCTTGACCATTATCAGAGACATTGTATTAAGTGAGACCGCTAGTTTGACCCAGAAAGGTTCCTTTAATGTTCTAATACTCCTGTATGAAAGGTTTCCACTGCTCTGATACCAGACTTTTCTCTCATCTATATGCTGGAAAGATCAGAGGTCATGCACCATTATATTGGAAAGAAATAGTAAGATCCGGTCCTATGTTTTCAATTTTTGCCCTCATGCATTCAGACTTGAAATAAGCAGGTGTTTTCTCATATATTCTAAACTTTCTACTATCCTTCTCTGTTTTAAGAGTTACAAGAATTTTCCTCAAACAACTACAGACTGTCTACCAGCAGAAGTCTCTAAAAAGTAGCTTCCAGCATACCACCTGATGTCATGGTCATCATGACACCATGCTATGCTACCACAGATCTGAGCTTAAGATATGAAGTCAAGTCAGACAACACGAATGTCAACTGCATCGCACTAGGTCTATGGTACTGTAAACACCGTTCACATTTCCAAATGATGATGTGGAGAGAGCCAACGAAGCACGGCAATCCCCGCAAAGAGAAAGAGTGCTGAAGTCACTCTGAAGAACACGTGGCTACTGGATTTCCCACATGTTCGCAATAACCAGCAACGGCCTGGCCTAAGCTACAAAGTAAATGAAAAGTCACGAGGGCACTTGTTTTTCCCAGTTAAATATTTACAATTTTATACATCTTCCTTAAAAAAAATAAAAAATGGTTACAAACACACCAAATAAACACTAGTAGTACCAAAAAGCAGAGCATCACCTCAGCACACTGGACTTTAGCAATGTAGCCACTGTTCTGCAGCTCCATCCAGTTGGCTTCATAGAGCTTTGGTCCGATCAGGAAGTTCAGGTCAACAATTTTATCATCTTCTCTGACCAGGGTAGCAGTCAGCCCCAGTTTACAGTGAGCTTGGACAATAGTGAGCACACGTCTGAACATTTTTGCTAAGAAATGCAAGACAAATTTTGTGTTTACTTTCCTGAATGGATTTAGAAGACAAAAACTGCAACTTAAAAAACCATTTTCATCAACTCTTGAATACAAAGCAAGCACAGCGTTGGGAAATTTTACCCTGTTTCACATACACTTCTAAGAAATCTGTATTACAGCAAAACTTCACACTGATTGCAACTTTAGTTTACATCTTCAGTGTGCTCTGAAAATCCCAGTAAACCTTCTGGCATCTGTAGTATTTCCCAAGAGAAAATTAATATACCCAGAGGTTACATGGCTTGGTTGAGGTCATATAGTATTTCATAGAAACAACGTTGACACAAGGAGTCTTGGCTGACTCTGCCACATTCAGGACTTCTAGTACTGATCAGTTACTCATCTTTAGTATTGCTGGAGATCCTGTAATAGCAGAATCTGAAGGTACAGAGGAGATCCTATACCTTAGTTTTTATGAAACCAAGAAAGAATGGAAGTGAAAGAACAGTGGCAGCAATATGCTACTTTGATAAAATGGCTGTTAATCATTGAGGTCTACTTCTGAAATCCATCATTTCTGTAGACAACAAATTATATTCAAATGAAATCATGAGAAGAAGGTAGAGCAGCTAACAGAATCCTGGGTGGTATTTTTAGTTAGGATTATTCTACAGGCACCTTAATACTACGTTATTGCTTTCCAACAGCATAGATCTCAATTACACAGTAATTTCAGATACAACAGCTATTTCTGCACAGTAATCACTATGGTAACTCATATTTTATTGAGTAGACATGGATATTAAATGCTAGCCTACAGTGCTGCTATATTCTCAGAAGAAGGCAGATGAGTTCCTCTCCTGTTCAAATTTGTCTACAGCAAAATTATATAAACGTAGTTCAGGTATCTTAAGAGGACTTTATCAACCTACACAGGAGAAGGCACTTGTATTTTACACTGCCATTACAGAAAACACAGTGTCTAATTTGAAGGATTTCAGGGAAGAAATGGTCAGCTAAACTCTGTAGTATCAGGGGGACAAGAAAAAAAGAAAGTAGAACAAGGCAGCTGACCTGTCTCAAAACCCTAAGCCAAGGGTTTACTCACAATATTAATCATGAAAAAGACAGCAAAAACCCACCACTTCTAAAAGAGCAAAGCAGCATTAACAGTGTATGTAGCATGAAAGGTTTGCACACCATTTCCTTACCAGGGATAGTATGCACTTCATCAAGTATCATAAGGCCCCACTCTTGACTTTTAAGCCACTCCATTACTCTTTCTGCTTCCCAGGATCTTTTCGTTGTGTGTCCCAACATGGAATATGTGCTAATAGCAATAGAACAGCCAATGGGCTTGTCTTTGGCATCGGAAGTGAACCGACATATCTGACTATCATCGATGGTGGACCACATCTTGAATTGGGCTTTCCACTGCTCTACAGACACTGCAGAATTCCCAAGGACCAGACATCGCTTGCGGACAGTACAAGCAGCTGTCACTCCAACCAGAGACTTGCCAGCACCTGCAGAGAAAGAAGAGTAATATTCACTAGTCATCTCTCAGATATCACTGGAGTAGGAGGGGGGGGGGAAATGAGAAAACAGGAAAACTGTGAGAGGATATGAAATCATCTAAGAGCAAATTCTTCATTATTTTTACTGTAACAGTTTGAAGGAAATGGAGTATTCACTTTACAAAAACAGCTGGATTGTCTACTGGACATAACTTTTTTTCTCAAGAAAATCATTGTAAACAATGGCTTTGCCAATTAGATGCAATCATTTTAATGCTTTCTTAATTTCAAAAGCATGTTAAATTCCAGGTGGCTCTAGAAAGCTTCCCCTAGAGGTGACCTATCCCACTGCCCCCGTCAGACATGTTCGTTCCCCCACATAGCCAGTCCTTAAATCTTTCCAGTCCTCCTCCACACTTCTTCCAGCATTCCTCACATGCTGTCTCAGGCCCTCGACATATCTCCCTTGTGCCTCCTCCACCCCCAATACCAAGGGCACAGGCATGCAGTCTACTGTTCTCTCCCTTTTCCGTTGCTTCCTTTAGGTTGTCCCAATCTGCACATTCCTCATTTCTTTCTCAAGCTCCCCTGCCTAGAACTTGTGTGTGCAAGCTCTTTTCTTCCTTGCACCCCCATTATACCCTATTTCTATTCCTAGTTCCCCCCTAGACTCTCTATTGCCTGCCAAGGAACAGATGATTCCAATGCCAACAGCTTTACCTTTCACTGGAAGATCAGCAGAGCTGACAGAGGGAACAGGGAAAGCACAAACAGTAACCTGAAGCTACCACAACCCACATCAGTTCTTCAGTCACTGCAGGGATACTGACAGCACTGTTAAGCAGACTCCTGACAGCTCTATCAACTGGGCTCTCCCTCACCACAGCCTTGCCACAGAGTTGCTAAAAAACTAACAGGTATCCAGAACACTCCCTACTACTGTTTGAAATCTAAGCAGCTATCATATTTGGAAGTTACTTTACTACAGGCAAACAAAGAACAAAACTCCTAAAAATCAACCCAGCAATTTACCACATGGCAAGACAATAACACCGGATCTGGCTCGTCCATTTCCAAACATCTTCCTTAGGCTTTTCTCCTGATAGGGCCTGAGGACAGCTGTAGGTTTCAGATCTATATTAATATCGGGATTCACGGAATCATTTCTGAAATCATATTCTGCCAGCAAGGGGTACTCCAAATGGATGCAACGCTTCTGAAGTTCTTCAATCATCTCCTGGAGAGGAAACAAAGTGTCAGATGGTAAATTCTTCACATCTGAATTAATTCTTTCTTTCCCCAAACAACCAGATTACATAGTACCATGTGAAGTTACGTTTATTTTTTACACTCATGAAGACTTGTCCAGTTACAGTTTATTCCAAAAACTTTATTCGTGACCAGCCTGCCCCCCTCAAACATTTTATGTAACAGTCGATATTAGAGAGGGCTCTTTAGACAGAGGGAAGAACATGACGCATTAATCTCAGATGTGTTGTTTATCCGGCAGTGACTAAACTACACCCTGAAGTCCTGCAACAAAGAGCTGAATAACAGACACAAAAGGTTCTGTGTGTTACACAGAAGGACCTACCAAAGATGCACATCTGTTATGTGGGAAACCTCCATATCCCGGTGATGCAGTTATTCCACCGCAACAGGCTTACTCAATCACCAAGGTTTGGGTTGTTTAAAACAAACAAAATAGCTACTAAGTTATCTTTTAAAAAAATTTCTGTTTTCCCCTGTAATACATCATTGGAATCACCGAGTCCAAAAACAACTTGAGAAATTTTACAAAAGGTCTCTGAAGGTCAAGCCAGGACAGTGCCCCAACCTCCAGCTATGAAATCAGAACCATCAAGAGTTCCTTCTGCAAATAGGAATCTGAAACAAAACCAGAAAAAAACAAAAAACAAAAAACAAAAAACAACCCCAAACCCCAAAACTAACTGTCTTGTGGGTAGCAAAGGAACAATACCCAGCCTGCTGCCCTCTCTACTGAAGAGGAAGATCCTAAGATTTTGGAAGGCAAGAGGAAAGAAACGTTCATGACTTCCAGTGATCTCACCTATCAAAGAGCCACAGTACTCTCAGTTCTCATGCTTACTTGCAAGTCCTTGGCACATCCCCCAAAGCTACAAACGCAGAGACTAAAATGCTCATACCTGCTTGACTTCAAAAGACACTGTCTGCGTTTCCTCCTCCTCCTCCTCATCCTTGTCCATCTGTTCATAAAACTCAAATAAGTCAGCTGGGACATCTGGCTTATTCTGAGCATCTGTGCCCTGTGATGTCGACGGACCAAAGCCACCTTCACTGGATTTGGAAATCTGAAAAAGACAGACAGGAATTTTCACCAAGGGTTTCGTTAGACACCCCCCCACACAGTCCATCCCTAGTTCAGGCTCATTCAGGAGACACAGATCATTGCTGACAGAACTGAAAGCAACCACCGATAGAACGAACAAACAATAACGCCTCCAAACTACAAGAGTTTATCTAACGTTAATTGAATCATATTAAACCTTGCCCAAACATACCGCTGATTTACTTGTGAATGTCTCTGTAATGAGCTCTGTTTCTTCACCCTCGGCATTTCTCAGGCGACACTCTCTAATAACATGATCTTGCAGAAGTTGCTGAATGACATCAGGGTGAGTACTTTCCACAAAATACCTAGAATTAAAGAACAAAGAAAAACAGTTTTATAAACTAATCAAATGAGTAACTTACAGGAAGAGCAGCACAGACAAATAAACAGCTATCCCAGATGCACTCTCAGGTATCTCATCTTGGGGGTGGTAATTTAAAAATACAGAAATTATGGCGATCAAAATTTTTAAAAGATGTCTTACACCAAAAGCAGCACCTACTTTGCAGTTATCCATCCTGCTCAAACGTCCTCTAGCATGAGTGGGAAAACTCCAGCAGAACTGCCTGGAGAGCGCTCTCACATACAAGTCTTATATGTGACACAAGTCAATTTTTTGGAGACTGAATTGAGGTGAGAGTCTGTGAAAACACTGGATGTGGTGGTTTTTGGTCCTGTGGGCAGGACTTTAACGCTCAAAAGACAAACCCCCAAAACACACCATCTAAAAATATAAATTAGTGCATCCTGAAATTGTTTCTCTCCCTGGAGATTCATCAATAACGATGCTCATTGGAGATCGTAGGTAAAATTTGAGCCAAAAGAGACTTAAGCCCAAAACTAGCATGGAAGAAATCTTTTTCTCACAAACACCTAGGAAGAGGACAAAAACCTGCTAGTAATACCAGCATTAGTTTTACCCAAAGCAGCAGGTTCAAAAAAGCAGCAGCACAAGCGGAGCATTAGATTCTAGTCCTAGGGTTTATCTGTGGCTGTCAAACAACAGAGAATTACGCAGAAGAAATAAAAGGAGAGAGTGAAAAAACACAGGGAAGGTGCAGACGTAGGCTTCGAGCTTCTGCTGTCTCCTTCCTTTCCTCTCCTTATGGCAGAATCATAGGTTTAGAAAAAATTGATCAGCTCTAACCTAGCTGAGCTCTCAAGGTCCATTCCAATATCACCTTCTATGTTTAAAACAAATCAGATTCAACCCAGGAACAAGCACACACCTCCTGCCAATGGATCTGCTTATGCTTCCTGAATAACGGATTACAAGGCAGAATACACGAGACTGAAGGACAGTTGTAGAAACACTTGTCTAACCAGGCTCATGTAAATTCGGAAGGAATACATGAAACAATTATCTAAAAACCTTAAGGGCACATTACAAGTCCAAGCAATAAACAAACAAGCTAGAGTATCAAATTCACAACCTATTTTTAAAAACGTAGTAACAACCACTAGTAGCTCAGGACAGCCAAACTGAATTCATTGACTAACGCACCGAACACCTTCAACAACTGAAAAAGTCATCCTGTACTGATAGATGCTACACTCAGCCAGGAGCTCGAGGACTCAACAGCTACCGAGACCACTCCCTTACGCACAGGTGCGTGTCTGAAGGACTTCCTCTGCCACACCAGTTAAGGAAGAAGCCACTTACCTGTTATGTTTCAGCACCAGCTTCACCTTCCCATAGCTGACAGTGCACAGCTACAAACAAACAAGAGCAGTCATCAGGAGGTGCAAAACAGTGATTCCAGGTTTGGGATCAAATGCTGCCATGCAGTCCAGGTCTTTCTGGGGAAGCACACTGTCCAAGAATGTATACTTGCGACGTCATTATGCTTATGGAACAAACCTGAAAAGGTGTTTTCAGAGGACACACACACTATCTCACGCAGGAGATCAGTCACAGATATTCAGTTTTTATACCCAATTCCAATCTGCTTCCAAGACTGCAAGAACATACTTGCAGAATAAGGCAAGCTATGTTTTATAGTGCCCAGCTACTCCAGACTGCTTCCTGCAGTCAGTCTTCTTCCAGAGCAAATCTAAGGAAACCTTCCCCACATACAATTCCCACTGGCTGAAAGAGTGCGCACAGACGCTTGGGTGTGGTTTTTGTTTTTTTTTTTTGTTTAAAAGGTATAAACTCCACAGGAGATCAATTGTGAAAATAGTATCTGTGCAGCTATATTCTATAGAAGACGACAAAAAAACAAGATAAAGCCTCTGATCTCTTGAAATAGTGACAGAATAGAATAAGATGATTAAAACCAATGAATGATTAAAAAAAATAATCAATTAAGCAGAGGCAGCGAGACAGGATTTTGCAAGTAGCAGTAGATATATTTCTTATGCCAATAAAATAGCCTTACCTTGATAAACTGAATTATTCCATCTGGGACACCGGTCTTGCTCAGTTTTTGTAAATACTCTGTGATGTCGCTTGTTTGTAGGCCGACACTAACAGCAGCGTACAGCGAGTAAGCAGTCAGCTTGTACTCGTGAATGTGGGTTGGTCTGCACACGGGCTCAGCAATCGCAACCAAAAAATCCTGCGCGTATTTGTAAACCGGAGAAAAGGCTTCCAGAAAAATATGGCCATCAGGAGCCTACAGAAACAAAAAGAAATGCTGAAGGCACAACAGTGTTAGCTGAACAGAATCAGGAATTTCCTGTAAAGCAAACATTATGATATAGATGGTCCACCATTTCGGTAGTAACACACCATAGGGTTTCAAAAAAAGTGTTTGCCCTAACAACAGAGTTACAAGAAAAAGGAGAAAGGAGACAAATTTTGTCATCTTAAAGGGCCCAGACATGGATTTGTCTGTGTCCCTTCTACGGCACTAAGAATAAACCTCACCCAGGTCAATGACGCCTTTCCAGACTGACACATTGGGGTGTTTTTTCTTTTTTAATACTAAGCAAATTGCTCGAGCAGAGGCAAGCTTCCAGCCCTATTCCTCTGAAACAAAACTCCTCGCTTCTTTTATATGGAACAAGCGGCACAGATGATGAAAAATGGCACTTGTGTGTCACAGCAGTCAGTAACAGATGCCCCGTGGACCCTGGCAGGGCAACCACCTCTTCTCTATACGCTTGTACGACTAGCCAAGCCTCAGACAAGTTCACTAACGTCCCTTTCAGGGTAGGAAAAACAAACGGCACCAATTACAGAAGAAACAACCAGCGTGCCTTAAGGCTATTTCATTCCAACGTACCAGTCCCGCCGCTGTGTCACTGCAGCCACCAGTCACTTCCACGAGCCATTTCACCTCCCTCCCAGAAGCGCAAGGTGCGCGGCTGCGCTGCGCGGTCGATGCGCACCCCCGGCAAGGGACGCCCGACACGGAGGGGACCTGCCAGGAGGCTGCTGGCACGACGGAGCAGTTCGCCCGGGCTTCCCGCGGGGCTGCCGGGCGCGGGCAGGCGCCGTTCTCTCGGGGCGGCCTCACGCTGCTCCCGGCCGCAAACCTCCCCTCCGAGCGAGCTGCCGACCCGGGGCTCCGGGGAGCGCGGCAGGTTTGCGGGCCGGCCCGCGGCACGGTCCCGGCTTCCTCACGGGGGAAACGCCCGCGAACGCGCCCTGCAGCGTCAGAGCCGCCCGGGCCCGCGGCGCATCGCNCCGCGCTCCTTCCTGCCCATGGCCGCCGCACGCCAGCGCCCGGCCGGCGCGTCACTTCCGCCGCGCGGGGGAGGGGAGGAGGCACGGAGCGGGCGGCCCCACGCCGGGCGCCGTCGATTTTCTGTTCCCGGGACCGCCCCAGGCGCGGAGAAAGGCGCGGGCGGGCAAGGGAGGAGGGCCTCGGTTACAGCGGGGGAAAGAGAAAGTGCTCTGTGAAAAGAGCAATGACAAATACAGGCTGCCGCGAAGCACATCTGAAATGGAAAAAAACCCAAAACAAAACAAAAACAATCGCAAATTCAGGTAGGAGAGTGACATTCCGCACTGGTGTAAAATACAAAATTCTAAAAGAGAAAGCACACTGTTGTCCCTACAGAGTGTTTTAATATATTTCTAAGTACAATTCGTGTCTGATTTTGGAAATACAAATACATTTTGAATGGTTAAAAACAAAAATTAAAAAAATATTTTGAACATCAGCCAGCTGAAAATATATTTATCTAGTAAATCATCTCTCAAAGCTTTTATATATTTAATTATTCTAACTAAACATAGTACCCTTAAAAAACAAGTTCATAAAAATGTAGAAATGAAATTGTGGAATAAGATTACTGGGATATATACATATACACACACATTCAATGCATACACAGAATTACAACGGGTTCTGTTTTGTTNCACGGTCCCGGCTTCCTCACGGGGGAAACGCCCGCGAACGCGCCCTGCAGCGTCAGAGCCGCCCGGGCCCGCGGCGCATCGCGCCCCGCCACAATCCGGTCACCGCGAGCCGCGCGCGCCCCCAGCACCGCCGGGGCCGCCAACGGCGGAGGCCTCGCGCCGCACGTACCACCCAGAGGGGGCGCGAGGCGTGGTCGGCCTTCAGGGGCATCTGGTGCCTGTAGTCCTTCGCGCCGTACTCGTCCACCTTGGTGCCGCTGTCCTCCACCTGCTTCCCCGCCGCGGACGGCACCGCCTCCTGCGACTCCTTGCCGGGAGCTTCGTCTTCGTCGTCCTCGTCGTCATCGTAATGGCGCTTCTTGGACTTCTTCTTATCTGGGAGCANATCGCAAATTCAGGTAGGAGAGTGACATTCCGCACTGGTGTAAAATACAAAATTCTAAAAGAGAAATCACACTGTTGTCCCTACAGAGTGTTTTAATATATTTCTAAGTACAATTCGTGTCTGATTTTGGAAATACAAATACATTTTGAATGGTTAAAAACAAAAATTAAAAAAATATTTTGAACATCAGCCAGCTGAAAATATATTTATCTAGTAAATCATCTCTCAAAGCTTTTATATATTTAATTATTCTAACTAAACATAGTACCCTTAAAAAACAAGTTCATAAAAATGTAGAAATGAAATTGTGGAATAAGATTACTGGGATATATACATATACACACACATTCAATGCATACACAGAATTACAACGGGTTCTGTTTTGTTTGTTGGTTTGGTTTTGGTTGTTTTGTTTGTTTTTTTTTTTTAAGTTTGGAAGGTTGTTAGCCCAACGGAACTAGTAAGCAATGCTCAACTCCTGAGTTCCTCAAGCAAGATAACCATAGGCTAATTTTTTAATTGTTTTTACCTTTTTTTTTTTTATACACAAGATATTCCATGTAAAGCAGCAACAGCAGTGCAGTTACTGGTAGCAACATCTCAAAAGTAATAAAAAAACCCCATACATCCAGACAGTAGTACATTGCACACACACGTGATTCTCATACACCCATCAACAATTGGTCAGAGTATTAAATCAGTGTACAAATTAAATATTTCCAAAAATGTGCAAAAAAGTCAACGTTGATAGAAAAAAACACCTTTGTGTACATACATTACAAACTGTGCCCAGCATTCAACTGAGAGTAAAAACATTTACAGTGAGAAACTGATAGATTAAATAGAGAATTTAATGGCTACATAAAAATGTACATTAGATCGAGTAAATTTACAAATTTTTATTCATAGCTTCATGAAAACTAAAAGCCTACGTTCCAACTCATCTAAGTCTCCTCCACGTATTTACAGTGATACTCCATTATACGACTCCTGCGAGGTCTGAGATGGCAGACACTAGGCTTTAACAAACTGTTCCAATTTTAGGATGACACCACCTTTTATACTATCAACGAGAAACAAACACTAGGGAACCGACAGTCTAATGCCTGTTCAGGAAAAAAATAATAATAATGCAATCCTTGTTTTAAATCCACATTATATAACCTCTGGGGAAAAGGATTGCCTGGGTTTGGGGTAAAAGACATGAAAAGCCTCTGAAATATTTTCATGAATACCCACTCTGGAATTAGAGTATCCTTTGCCCTGTCTGGCGACAGAAGACCCTGACCTCCAGCCCTCATCAGTGGACTCAGCGGAAGGGCTGAACCGTGAGATACAATTTTAATGCGTTTTAATCCAGTTCCTCTCCCTTTAGAAGAAAGTTTATGAAAACTAAGACCCAGCTAAAGCGTGACTGCTAGCATCGGTGCTTTGAAATGCGGGAAATTTCGTTTCCTCCATCTACCCCTCAAATCCGTACGTGTACACAGTGCTAGAAAAACCCAAGGGTTGCTCCAGCGAGCTGCAGCGTCCGGGGCCCTGGTGTAAACCTGGACACGAACTCGTACCCTATTCAGGAGCCACCAGTGACCGCCACCACCTATGCAGTATTTAAGTTATGCCAACTAGAAAGAAAAATAAACTGTGCAGGCCAAGTGAGGAAACAGAAAGGAGCTCCTTTGTTTCTGATGGAGGATTTTGACGCAGAGCCCCCGGGGTTGGCGGCAGTTCTGCCTGCCCCTTTGGGGTGCTCTGGCGTGCCTCCTGAAGGCAGCATCGACACCCCCGTACCTGTGGGTGACATTTGGCTGTCACATCCAGCGGACTGCTCCCCAGCAGCTCTGAAACATTATTATTGTGGCCAACAGCGGGTCAGGTCACAAATCTACTTATCTTCATGGCATTGCTTAAATGTCCCAAAGCTCAAACCCGGCTCTAAAAGTCACCAGGTTTAGTCACCAAGCTTATGCGTTGCTTTTAGAATGACAACAAGAAGATTAAGTTAAAAAGAGTTTTAAAAAGTAAACTCTTCATTGTAATGCTGGCATGAATTTTGCACATCAAAACAGCAACTATGAATGCCCAAATCTCTTAAATATGGGCAGCGTCTATCACCATTTACTAGTACCTGCTTAACTCAGCAATAGCTTACTGATGGATATATATGTATCTATAAGTAACAGTACTAATCCATGAAACATCACTTTTGGCTATATGTATATGGGGGTAGAAAAGCTTTGGTAATTGTATGTGATTTTACACTGCAGACTTGTCATTACCACAAGACAGCAAGTTACCAGCAAGAAGAAACGATACCCGTGGTAGTACTTCTGCTTTTCCGGAAACACCATAGGGGACTTACATTCAAGCACACACACTATGCTTTTCTATACGCGTGACAATGACTTTCAAGATTATAAAAGTAAGAATTTGATTATAAATAACTGTAGATCTGACCAATTTGCTCAAGTCTCTGAAGCTGCAGTTAGACATTGCTCTGTGTTGTTCAAAAGAACGGCTTGCTGTACTGTGCTGTACCTACAGGTGTTGCAAGGCTTTCAGTCAAGACAACGGCAGGGCGAGGAATAGCCAAAGGAAGGAATTTAACGGGCACGATGCTCATTTCACTGAGAAATCTGTTCATTTTCTCAGACTCATCATATTTCTGTGTACTGAAAGTAAACAGCTTTTAATACAGTACCCCAAGTGTACCAACTACAATTTCAAGTCCACTAAGAATTCTGCTGCCGTCCCTACACAAACCCAGAGTCCGGTACCAGAGCTAGGAAGCTGAACCTTGACTCCAGCAGTATTTCTGCGAGTGCAGAAAAGTCCTTTTTCTGGTATGCGCATCAGTGTACAATCTCCAAAATGCAAACACAGAACCTGAATTCGCACAGGAAGCCCTCAGGAAGTGCTCCAAAAATCACTTTTTAAAATTCTGAATTGAGATGTCTGCCGCAGATTATACCTAAAGCACACTTTTCAGTGCACTTGGGCGAAATCTGGTTTGGGCACTTTGAAAAAACCCATACTCTAAGACTGCTTTGGTGACATGGAATTGTACGACATATTTCAATATGGTGTTCAAATATGAACCAGATTAAGGCATACAGATAAAAAGGCACTAGCTAAAAAAAAAGTAACTTTTCATTTTGTTATACTGAAAGGACTGGTTTGCTACAAATCAAATTGCAAATAAAAAAATTTTAAGCCTATATTTTAACTGTCAGGAAAAAAAGAATCAAAGAATCTATGTTGATTTAACTTTGCAAATATTAGATCCATACCTTTTTAATTTGTTGCATGGATAATTCTATCGCCCAAATTAAAAATAAACAACTTGCCTTAATAGAGACTGACCGAAAGTTTCAGTTGTAAGAGGACTGTTAGTTACAGCATTATAACCATACTACAGAAGTAGTTTAACTTTTGCTACTTAACATATGCAGACAGAATAATAAAATTCATTAGCAGATAAGTCAGTGTTCTGAAAATACGCATACTCACTGTGAACCTCCATCCTTATTCTTTTTGAGAGCATAGCTTCATCATGGCATTTACGGAAAAGCAAAACAACCCTGGAACAGTATTGTTTTCACTGGCATTTTCTAGTAATTGGATTCAACAGTTAAGACTAATTCATGATTCTAAAATGCTGGTATCTGTTAGTAGGATACGGGAAGCTGCAAGCAGGGATCTTGGCTCTGCATCCCCACTCCAATAGAGCGTTAAGCATGCAATTCCACGTGCCCTCTCTGATTCCAGGATGAGGGTTTGTTCATTATCACTCCAGTAGTCAAGGTAAGTGCTTTACAGACATCGTATGTCTGTACAGAGGTATGTCTATACATCGTACAGAGGTACTACGTGATTTAACGCAGCTCGGTTTACTACGTTACCCCAGTAGGGGATAAAGATTAGCTCACCTTTTGGTAAAATTCTGATGTAGCTTCATAATTACTTCTAGCTCAAAACATTTATGTTAATAACCGTCTAATTTACTCTAAGTTGCTTAAGTCAGTAGACAAATTCTCCATAGGGTGGAAAAAAACAGCTCCAGCCTAACCTTGGTTAAATTCATAAAGTTTGACTGGAATCACCAGAACTGGCAAATGTCATCTTCATTTAAGAAGCACTGTCTTTACATGTTGGCAGCTTTCTGATATGTCAAAGAAATTAAGGAAAATTAATTCTGCAAATTCTTTTTTTCCTGGCTCCAAAATGCTTACCGTTGTCATGACTGAATGCCATTTTTTAGAAAAGTCACAAAAGCAGCAAACTTGATTATTCAGTAATGAAAAATCACAATGAGGAAGTGATATTGCAATATACATGAGCCAGCACTGTCTCACAAAAAGGACACATTATAAGAAAACTAGATTCTGAAAATTTTCAAGCTTCAGAGAGTGCAGTTTCTTTTTAGAATAGTATATTTAAATCTTATGAATGCTACAGACAAACCTGGTTACATTTTCCCTTTAATGTCCTTTTTTGGTAATATAAAATTTCCTTACCTTTTCAGATATTGCTGTCCACTATGGATTTTTATATACATTTTCACCTTGGTTTTGGTACTTTATCTGTTTAAAATCAATAATTTCAATTACATGATTTTTAAATTACCTACATAAACTATTAGGCTCTACATGAAAATTCCCATAAATTTTGCTTATAAAGCAAAGGTCCTTTACAGCAGAGTACATGCCAATTCTTCTTAAAGGCTTTCATAGCTTTTATCTAGTGAAGCAAAAACAAACAAACAAAAATATAAAGTCAGTACAAGCTGACTTTCCTTTTAGCCTTCTAAACTTTCCCTGGTCTGACCAGTTCTTCCCATGCTCAGAAAGCCTTGCACAGTTGTGTACCCTGACCGAGGAAATTATAAGCTGGGTAAAATACAGAAACTGAAGCAGCCACCACTCTCACTCTCAGGAGAGGTGGCCTCAAAAAAATCATGCACTCCACTACAGGTAAAGTGATTCGGATAGATCTGTACTCCTGCTTAAGCTCTAGTACAAAATTTGGAAATGAGCAGAATAAATTCAGAAATCTCATGAGTGAAGTACCATGGGAACGGGTAAGCTTATAGTTCTATCTCTATGCACTTTTTAATTCTGACAGTCCTCTAAATATACAAAGCAGGTAGAGCCTTGTCAGAGCGGACAAGGTTCACAGTACCAGCCCACTCTGTCTTTACAAAACAAAAGCAAACAATGAATCATCCAAAACAGCATACATTATTTCAGTTCTGTAGTCTAATAGTTTATTTCCAAATGCCCTTTTAAATTATTTATGTTGTGTTCTTCTACAAAAATATGAGAGTTTGATGTTTCTGTTGCGAAAAGTCAGTTTCACTTCACCTGGTCAGTACCCGGACTGCTCAGCTGAGAAGCTGTATTTCTGAGTTTTACTTTTGTTCTTTTATTATACTCTTTCAGAAATGGAAAGAGTGATTAAGGTATGTTTTATGACAGCTGGAAATCTGACAAACACCAATCACCTGGATTATCAGGCTGGAGTAATCACGCTCATGATATCCAATTGCTGGCGCTCTCTGCGCTTTTGGCCTATTCTTCATACAATCTTTTGTGCTGTGCCTCCTTGTTCACGTGGATTCATCATCGCTACCTTATTAAAAATATAACTGGAGTCTTATCTTTCTCAGTGACTTATTCCTAGTGTTAAAAGATGTTTAACTTTATTTCAGGACGTTTCAACACATCCTAGATGACTGAACTGTGTTACTAAAACAATTTTTTTTTTTAGTGCATAACGGGAAGAATTTTATATTATTCAGGCACTTGATGTTGACATACATTCGACCCTAGCGCCTCTCGACAGCTTTGAAAACATTTCTTATAGCTCATTCTGAATCAAGTAACTCATATACTGCACAAGGATTAGTCACTCCCCTTCCCCTCCAGCCATGCACGGGATTGTGGAGGAGAACTGACTCTCGACATCACTATTTTTAATTACTTAAGATAACCGTCTCCCTCCAAGCTTATGCAACAGAGGTTCTCTTTGGCAGATACAGCAGGAGGCATTCTCCTAACTATTTACATCCAACAGCTGACCCTTGTCTGTTATGGAAATTTTCCCCTTGCAGTATAGTAGCTCTTAGGAGTCTGGGTCCATAATCTGTTTACCTGTAATTATTTTCCTATTAAGGTAATACAATAGTTCTACACCAAAACATCTAACTAGTACATCAGTGTTATTTTTTGTTATTTTCTTTTGGTCACATAGAAGTACCAGTTAGACACGCTGCTGTACAAAGAGTTCCAAGTTCTTCCAGCTTTATCCTTAACTCTCAGAACTGAGTGTTCCAGCTTAAACCGCAAAATCCAGGAACTGATTAAAATGCTAAAATATAATAAGAACTTAGAACTCTCTGCCATAAGTACCTATAATATAAAGAAGAATCACAGAGAAGTAACCTTCTTGTCCTTTATCTGCATGTCTATTTTTCCCGGCACCCTGAGTCAGTCAGTGGTGTCAGAAAAAGTCACACAGTTCCTGACTGTCCAAGCATTTGTCTTTTTTTTTTTTTTTTCCCTTTAAATAAGGAACAAATATGTACTAAAGTGCTTTATCTACACGAACCACATCAGTACATTAGAGAAACAAAAAGTTCTAGTCCTGGTGGGAGCAGGGGAGAGAAGATTCTCATTTTAGATACAAAATTTAGATTGTTTACAATCTAAGTGAAACAAAGATTCAAGAGAATATTCTCTCTTGTCTTTTTTTCTCCTTTTTTTTTGTAAAAAATAAAAATAAAAGTGCAGTCAAATAGAAAATAAACGCAGTAGATGCAAGCTGAGTTGAGGCAGGCTGTTAGTGATAGTGTGCAAACGTGTGTCTTAGCAGTTCATCTGCAAATGGTCGCAGCTTGGCCTCGATAAAAATCCGTTTCAAGAAATCCCGAGCATGGTCGGAGACATGAGGTGGCAGCTGGGGGTTGGTTGGCTGAGTGGCAATTTTAAAGATGGCAGCCATTGCTTCAAACTCTGCCCACGGGGGCTTCTCAGTGAGCATTTCTACCACTGTACAACCTACGCTCCTGAAACAGAGGCAGAAGTGAAACAGCAGGTTACAACAGAGTCATGCCCTTCTAGGAAAACAAAAAATAGCAGAGAGCGACGGAAATACCACAAATAAGTAGCATCCACTTAACTCTATGGAGCAACTGCAGTTGCAGTTTTAAACAGGTGTTTAAAAAAATTGCATGTACAGCTATATGCTTTATCTCAAAGTTACACAAATCACTACCTACATCTTCACTGGGCCAAAAGGTACTACCTCAGCGAAGACAGAATGAGATATTTATCTACACAACACCAGCTGCGTTACAGCATGGCCGCTATTCAGTGCTCAGCAGGCTGATACAGGCCCCAAGCGCTGCAGAACCCTTGTACCCCAGCTCTTCAGACACCCGCAGGATTTGAGTGCGCTGGGAAGCTTTCTTGCTCGTTATGGCCTAACGGAAACGCAAAGCAACAGGAATGCTTTGTGTGTTCTGCGTATATTGCTAGCTCATTAGAAGTGCACAAGTTATCACCAAGGAATAATGTGCAAACACAGCGTGGCAGTTGAAAAGTTTAAAACCATACTTCAGTGGTATCTTCCTCTTTCAGTTAAGGATACTAAAAATATACTTAGATTGCCAAACGAAATGTTAAAATCCTAAACAACCTTTGTATACAAAGCTTATGTTTAAAGGATTTAGGAAGGCAGAAGGGCATGCACACAGCCAGAAAAAACTTTGTTCCATAAGTCCTACAAGATCGGCCTCCTCCCATTACAAGTGAATGATACTACAAAATGGATAGGCCGGAATAATTTCCCAATTTTCAGGAAGTTTTATGGTTTTTCAAGATGCTTGCGAGAAGTTTTATGGTTAGGCAGAGGTACATTTCTTTACACGATAAGGATTTGCTGACTGACAGAAACCAAACTTCAGTATTTTTTCTTAGTTTTAACCAGGATTTTCTCCATCAAAAAACATGTATTAGCCTTGGTACAAATGCTTCAAAGTTCAACAAGTCAACAGCCTGAAATCTGTACGGCTGTTCCATTATTCAAGTATAGCAGAATAATTACTAAGTGATCTGAAATAGGCTAAATTAACTTCCCTGACATTATAAGTATTGCCATTGGTTGGATATAACACGGTTCTTTTTAAACACACAAAGCGTTACTACTCCTGCATATCTACTGGTGCCTACGTATTATTCTCTGTGTTCACAGATCACCTGCATTGTGAGAAGTCTAATTGCCAAAATCATCTGTCCATTGGGCTGGAGCTACGTTAGACTATGTCATATTACACAAAGTATCACAAACATTCATTTTTTAAATTTACCTTTCCCTCTGAATTCTTAAGTATTTAATACCAACTTAAACCAAATTATTTTTTTGATACCTCCCATTTAAGTCTGGCTAATTCCTTCTTATGTGGTCATCTTTTAAAGAATCAGCATTTCATTTTCGGCCTTGCATCAAAAGGTATTTCAGTGCTAAGGTTTCATTACAGAACATTGACTTAACAGATGCTTCAAAGCTTCACATGTTGCTTTCACCAGTACCACTCCAGGATTTGCAAGCAGTCTGGTAATCCTAACTTCATGCAAGGCCAGTTCAAGGGATTCTCTTATGATCCCTAAATCAATGGGCTGAGGAACTGCCAAATGAAAAATTCGCAATTTTCAATGTTAAACTCTCCCAATATGACTGTCAGTGCTTAAACTCTAGAATGAAACACTCCAACTTCAGATAATGAACACTGACACTCTGTTGAAAAAGACCCTGTTCTGACATGACATCTTTCAGTAAAGTAGTTTGTTTTTTTAACATACCAGATATCTGCTTTTCTGCCGTACCCTTCTCCACTAATAACTTCTGGACTCATCCAGTATGGAGTTCCTGTGACAGACTTCATTCCTGTACCAGAGAGACATATTGTCTGCAATCGTTTGCTGGCACCAAAGTCACCGAGCTTCACGTTGCCTGCTGAATCTCGCAGAATATTTGCTCCTGGAAGGAAGGTAAGACAGCATTACATTCATGAAAAGCCCGTTAACATTTTTCTTTTCTGGAGAAAAACATAAGTTTGGATTCAGTGACACAATGCAAGATCTGCTTAGTATTTCAAGGCAGGAATAAGCAGAGAACGTAAATTCTCTATTACTTTACTCAGAGGCTCAGAAAATAATGAAATGTACACATTGGTTTGCATCCTAGGCCTTTTCCAGGAAGTCCCAGTCACTTTGTAAAGCCTTCCTGACACAATAAGGGATGTGCCATACAAGGGAAATTAAAAAGAAACAGGAAACAAGTTTCCACACAACTGAAAATGTCTTCATATTATATTAAAGCAAAATCTCAATCTCTGTTACAGATTTGTTCAAAACACTTATCTGCATAAGCATGTATGAATTGACCGTGATATCTCAACTTTTTTTAGAACAAAATACTATTGATACAAAGCAACAGGAAAATTGTAAGAATTTCAGGGAATACAACAGGGTTGTGATCAACACACCTATTTTGCACATCACCATCTTTGTACATATTCGTAATATGCTTACGCAGCACTTGCAAGTCACCTATACATATATATATATATCTGCAAAAAGTAAATACGTCTGTTTCCTCAGGTTTCCTGGCAGTAAAATGGAAGAAGCTTGAGTCATTTGATCACGCAAGTCACTTCTGCCAGTCATTTCTTGTACCAGTGAAGTGCTGGGTAATTTCTATGTAATTGATAGAAACAAAACTCTGAAAATAAACTTTCGAGTCATGATGCTTTCCTCTGCACTATTTGTAATGACATAATCCTTTGATATATTCAGAACTATTACTATTAAAATAAAATCAGAAAGAAATGCATCATGATCATTTTGCAGAGACATTGAAACATTTTCAGAAATCTGCTAGAACATCACAAAGATTCTTATTTTTACCCCCTCAGCTTACAACAGTGACAAGAATAAGTGATGGAAAGCAATCTCATTGATTCTAAGTCAATATTTTTGCATTTCAAACTTAATCACATTTTAGCACTTCACACAAGAGTAGAAAAGAATTTGTAGTAAAGAGCACTGAACTGTGCACAGAACTATCATTACCTTTGATATCTCGATGAACAATCATATTACTGTGCAAATAGTGAACTCCTTCCAAAATCTGCCGCGTATATTTACGAGTCACATTCTCTGTGAGTGCTCCATATGATTTCAATTGGTCTTTGATGGAACCCTATGGCAAATGAGAAGTATCAAACACTGTGAACTCTAGAATCACAAGTGGGCTAATAACGCAGTTGAAGTTCAATGAAATTTATGCCTGAAATGTAGATATTTAGAGTTGCAGTACTTCTCTAGATCAACTTAAAACTCCATCTGTGCTTTTACCTCCACTGAGAAAAATACAAACTTTGACAAAAAAGAGGCAGGATGGGGAAGTCATATAATGAAATGATAAGCTATTAATGTCAAAACTGTCAAACAGCTGAATAGTTCCAGTGTGATGTACAGAAGATGAGAACAGCAGTATTTTCACTCAAACACTGCTCTCAATTTGTGTGATGATTAAATGGTGACACTCAAGTTGGACAAAACACATACTGTTTACCCCTGGTTAGTTTATACTCAGGAAAAAAAAAAAAAGGTTGTCAAGAAAAAAACACCACATGCTGGAGGATGGTGCTTTATGAAAAAATTAAGACGTAAGCAAGTCTTGGCTTAAAAGGACATTCAATCAAAAATTCATGGTTTTGTAAATATTTCTATATAAACTGGTTTTGTCACACAGAATTACAAACTGCTACAATTACTTCTGTGATGCTGTCCTCCATCTCAGAAACATTCAACAAGGCCCCCAAAACAAAGCCCAAAACTTGCATTAAAAAACCCCAAACAAATCAAAACACCACTGCCACCAAAAAATACCCACATATACTGCCTTTTTTTTTTTTTTTTTCTTTTCTGGAGTTTCACAGTAGAATGCTGTAACTATTCAGAATTACAGAGCCTATGTTTCTATACAAGCATATTTCATTTAGCTCCACTAATCCCACTTGGTAAGAAAATGAAAATCTAGTTTTCTGACATTATAATATTTAACAAAACAGTAGAACAACAGTTCAGCACAAAAAAAACAAGCACCAAGATTATTTTCTGTATGCACTTATTCCCACACTGATCTTAGCTACTTTTTGCTTTCCTGAAATAACTAAGCAGTTGAGATGGCGACTACACAACAGCACAAGCTGAAGCGCAGCAAAAAGAAACATTAAAATTGAGGAAGAATCGAGAGTTTGCTAATGATATTGTCTTTTCAAAGACACTGCCAGGCACTTCTTATGCCAAAATCAAATGCAAACAACTTTTGTGCAAGCCTTTGTAATTCTGAAAACACAAACAAGAAATGGAGAAGACAGGCTCCTATAAGATTTGTCAGTAGTCATCTTTGGCTACTGTTTTTAACTTGGACATTTCTTTAATATCTGTGTCCACTTCTGCAAAAGCTGTCTACTTAGGTGTTCATCATACTGCATAGAAACAATGGTTGAAATGGACTGGCTCTCTTGCTTACCCCAGGCATATATTCCATGAATATAGACAGGGTTCTTTCTGGTGGATCTCTCAAGAAGCCATAATACTGAACAATTCTTTCATGCAGCAGATTTTTCAGCAACTGAATCTCACATTCAAGTGCATTTACTTCCTAAATGGAAAAAACAGACAAGATTTACCATGCTTGATGTAGTAATAATGATGTTTTGGATTTTTTTTAAAGCAGGACAGTATGTACATAATGAAGGGTTATACAAAAAAAAAAAGTAACAAAATACTGTTATAGCTTATGTAAAGTTTATACATTTTATAACAAGAAAATATCACCATCACATTGAGGGAAGTAAAAAACCCACTATGGCTTGATTGAGGGAAGTAAAAAAACCACTATGGCCTTTCTATAAATTGACATTGGGGTGGTTTTGCTGTTATTTCATTGTTTCTCTTATTTTGAAGTTATGCTTATTTCAGAGCACAGCAGATTATCAGTATGTGTATGAAGTTAGGTGATCATTATGCAACATGTCCCAAGCCTCGAGTTTAAAACAAACAAACAAAAAAAAACCCACAAAAACAAACAAACAAACCACCAACCCCCCCCACACACACACCTTTAAATCTTTGTAGTGGAATAATTAGCATTAATTTGTAACTTTTTCAGGATGACAGATTACACTTTAAAAATGCCTTTTGGGACCACTTCATATTGTAATAAAGAAATACAACAAGGTAAACCAGTAACACATATGGTGCTTTCTCTAGACCTATCTGAAATACTAAAGTTTTGCAAACAGGAAGTAAGATATTTTGAAACCGACTGTACAGTAAGAAGCTGGAAAAATACTAACCCACAAATTCAGACTTGACTAGATTCCAAATTTCGCCTGAAAGTCTTTCATCAAAACTTACTTTTTGTCAGTCACAGTCTATTACTGACACCCTCACACTTCGGAGGTTTGAAGGAAAACAGATTTTTTTGACACTAGAGGCACACATTACTAATTGCTATGACAAGTGAGGTCACAAAACTGTTGCTACAGGAGAGACTACAGTATTTTACATTTAACATTTTTTTGTTACATTTTTAAAGAAGTAGTAACAACAACTACGCTAGAAATCTACAGCACAAGTGATTCTTGACTTTTTTCCTTGATCCTACATCACTAGTAGCAGCAACTAACTGGTAGCCACTCAGTTCTGCAATCATGCTTACACCCATTTTTTCCCCAGCCTTGCTCCCCACAGTGCAGAACGCAGTCCTAATGCAGGAAAAGTAACAATTCTTTTTCCATCCTGTAAAAAGCAGCAAGTGTGGTTTGGAAAAAAAGAAATAGAAGATTGGTGCTACTTTTAAATAGTTTCTCTCCTCAAGTGTCCAGTATTTAGAGATGGACAAGTTCAATTTTAGAGAGAGAATAAACTGACAATGAAATTTTTGCTATTCAGAGAGAAATACAGCAAGTAATAGTAGCTAGCCCTAATGCCCAAAGTGTAAAAAATAAAACAAACAAAAAATCCCCCCAAAACCCACCAAATCACCCCAAAAGAGAAAAAAAAAAGATAAGAAACTCAAAATGTCTTCACATCCAAACAAAGTATCCTCAAGAATTTATTTTCAGGAACACTTAAACTGGTACAGATTTTTCTGTTTATAAATGGAACTTGTTCTAATTCCTATAAGTATAAATAATTATCTATTTTAGAGCACACTTGATAATGGATTGTTTAATTTTAGACACTAGACTGCACCCAGTTATGTATGTTCACTGCATAAGGATATGTCTGAAAATTAATAAATGGGGTGTAACATTAGAAAGTTAACCAAACTAATTCTCTGAGGTACTGACAAAACAGGATTCCTAACAAGGATATGAAAACACAACAGGTTTTAAAACATCATCCTGTTCGAGGAAAGGAATATCAGACTAGTCTAGAACACACCACTTCCGCAGAAGCACTTTACAATCTCTCTCTTTGCTATCTGTTGTGGTTTAACCCAGCTGGCAGCTAAAACAACCACACAGCCGTTTGTTCACTCCCTCCTCAGAGGGATGGAAGAGAGAATCAGAAGAGAAGGAAAAAAAAAAAAGGTAAAACTCATTAGTTGAGATAAAGACAGTTTAATATGACAGAAAAAGAAAGAGAATAATAATAGCAGCAATAATAATGATAAAAATATACAAAACAAATGATGCACAGCACAATTGCTCACCACCCACAGACCACTGATGCCCAGCTAGTTCCAAGCTGCAGTCTAAACCCCTGGCCAGCTTCCCTCATGTAATATACAGAGCATGATGTCATATCGTATGGAATATTCCTCTGGCCAGTTTGGGTCAGCTGTCCTGGCTGTGTCCCCTCCCAGCTTCTTGTGCACCGCCAGCCTCCTCACTGGTGGAGCATATGAGAAGCTGAAAAGTCCTTGACTTGGTGTAAACGTTGCCTAGCAACAACCAAATCATCAGTGTGTTATCAACATTGCTCTCATCCTAAATCCAAATTACAGCACTATACCCACTACTAGGAAGAAAATTAACTCTATCCCAGCCAAAACCAGGACAGTATCACTTACCTTGCTGGTTTCTGGACTATCAGGATCAAACTGAACTTGTTTAACAGCCAGTTCTCTTCCGGTATCAGCATCATAACACAGATACACTCTGCCAAATGCACCTTGACCCAGCAGTTTACCAAGTCTCCAATTAGTTGGAGCTCGTGGTGCTGAAAATATAAGTATGTTTTGGTTTTCAAATGAGCTTGTTATTCAGCTGATCGAGAAAAAGTGGAATACACAGAAAATAATTTTTTAAAAGACTACGTTTTTCAACAACAGAGACTGTGTGTCCTAAACCTCCCCATATAAGTTACAAAGATCAATAAAACTTCCTGTAAGATGGAAAACATGAGCTACTTAAATTCATTCACGAAAAAATTTGTGGTAGAGATAGACATACTCAAAACCACTAGAAACAGCTAATCTGAAAAACAGAAAAAGCACATTAAGGAACCTTAGTAACATTTTTTTAAAAAATCAAGGCATGATTAAAATATAGCAACTACTGAAGTTATGATAAAGTATATTTTCTTCTGAAATGCCACTACGGATATAAAACAGTGCCACTTAGGGTCTACAATTTATCAGAAAACTTGACCAACATCTGCAAAAATAAATAGTAACTGCTACCTACATAACCCTTCTTGGGTCCTCAAGAGTCAAACAAATAATCAAAGATATTTTTAGTGTTTTGTTATCACAGATGCAATTTCCATGTGAAAATCTACATGAAGGTTGGCACAGTAAGCAATGAAAAAAACTGATGAACATAGTGTCTTGTCTTTTTCCTACTAGAGAGATAAAAACATATTATTCAATTGCATATATTTTGACGACACGGTTAGTTTTGGCATGATATATTTGAAAGGTAAGAGTTTTACATTGGAGTTCACAAAACGCCTTAACTTACAGCGACTGGGCGGGCTGATGTCCATGACCGACAAGGTAGGATTGTCTATGTCACTTCCTCTCCTCCTCATTCGGTTATCTTCATATTCTGGCGTAAAGACACTGCTTCCACTACTGGTGCTTAGTGAGTGATCAGTGGGACTGAAACTCACTGGTGATCGGAAGCTGTTGCCCTGAGTCCTTCTGGCTCTTGGAAAAGTTTTACGACCTTCAATAATATACAAAGAATACTAACGTTACACCACAAAATATACTGCTATGCAGTGTGTGTATGCAAATACTTTACAAATTCCACATAATGTAGCTCAAATCTTCCACAGTGTATGATATGATGATCATGTAATTTACTGGTTTAACTTTCCACCTGGAAGAAAACAAACATTCATCACAGATGTATGTAAGGATTAGACTGAATCAAAAACCAGTTTACATTTAAGTGACTGAAATTGGGACCAAATTCTAGAACTGTTCTGAAATATAATCCACATACTTCAGAAACCTGGAGGACTGCGAGAGGAGAAACAAAAATGCCACGCCTCTACTTTTATTGTCTTATTAAGGTATAAATACCAAATTTCTGATAAATAGGAGAGTGAGAGATATGTTTACATTCCAGTGGTGCCAAGGCTGACACATCTTCATCCTGCAAACTAATAAGAATTGAATGCAGAGAAAGATCTACGCATAGAATCAACAGGCAGATCACAAAAAATATTTAAAAAAAAATAATCACAAACAATGCGTAATTCAGAGATGGCTACTGCATTAGAATAATAATAATAATAAAAAAAAAAGAGCACTGATCTTCATAAAGGTTAATTACAACCAGATGACTAACACAAGTCATGTTAATCTATTTAGATAACATGAACATTTTTAGGTCAGCATAGCTTGATGAAGTTTCATCCTACAGAACTCATTGAAATAGCTGAAGGAGTCTGTGATTCATTAGGTGTTACACTGGAGAAGGAGTTCCCATGGAACTGAAGAAGGCAGGTAAAATATCTTTGAAATGTGGACTCAGATTTATAAACTAGTCTGGCCAATTTGAATTCCAAGAAACAAATTATTAAGCAGATTTATAAACCACTGAGAAGATAATAAGGTGATAAACCAGCCATAATTGGTTTGTCACATGTTGCTAATCTAATTTCCCCATTTCATCTGGACATTCTCATAAGCTAACTAGTGAAGTGCCCAAGACAGATTCAGAGCATTTGTCAGTGATTTCTCAAAGGGGAGCATAATTTAAGCATCCACAGCAGTTTACCTTCAGCTCACTTACATACACTATTTTAACTGACGATATAATACGTATGATGGAACATAATACAGTGAAACATTGCAGATGGCATCAAGTTACGTGTGGCTGTAAGTCCACTTAAAGATAAAAATCAATATGCACAATGATATTAGTAAGTTGGAGATGATTCAGAAACCAGCACGATGAAATTCATTACGGAAGTACAACATACATACTTGAAGAGAAATCAAATGCAGAAACCACAAAGTGTGAAGTAATTGGTTGGCTAAAAGTCATGTAGAAAAGGATATAGGAACTATAATAGACCACAGACTGAACAGCAGTCAGTATAGCCACTATAAAAAAAAATAAAGTGTCATTCTGGAATGTATTAGCATGACTGTTACACACCAAGTTATGGTTACATCCTATATTACACAAAGTGGCCATGAGAAAAGCCTCAGCTAGAGTACTCTATCAAGCTTTGGCCACTACAAGAATGAAGAAGACGACCATTAAAAAAAAAAAAAAAGAGGCTTGCAAAAAACATCTGAGGTAAGGTTTAAGGCTTGAAAGAAGAAAACTAAGGAGAGAAGCCAGATGTGTGTGTGATGTAATGTTACATATGGGCAGTGACCAACTTTTCACTGTGTTAAAATGGAGTAACTAGTTATTAGTTTCTAAATAATTTTTCCTGCAAATGAAGACAGAGAAAGGTAAGTTATAAGATAAACTACCTTTGAAGTTAGTTACGTAAATAAAGTGAGTATCTCTTCTCTTAAAGTCATTTTAGAGTTGACTTAAAAGTCAGTGTGACAGATCTTTGCCTCTAATCTTGCCTTAGAGCAAGAAACTGGACCAAAGCTGCCTTGCAGTCCTTCTATTTGGTATTTCTGTAACAGAATTCCATTTATTGCTGTGCTCATTCCATACTGCAAATGAAACCACCTGATCTTTTGAAAAGTTTCTTCATACTTCTCAACTAGTCCTTGACACACCCTCAAGTCAGACAATCTTTCAGCTGCTCCTCTTCCCTTCCTTTGGAAATAACATGTGTTAGGTTTACATCAATGTTATTACTGTCCAAATCAATTTTATGGCCACATCAGCAGGTGCCATCTTGCATTCCAGCAATTGATTTCACCAGCTAATTGTTAATTTTCAGTTTAAATCACCGCTCTTCAGCGTTAATTACTCTTTCAATCTGAGAAACCGTTAATAGGAACACCACTGTATTCTGATTTTCTTAAAGCAAAACAAGGAATGACAAACTGACATACCTACTTTGGATAGAAAAGGGTCACAAAGGTCAAAAGCTTAAACTGGATGACTCACGCATGGTCAAAGATAAAGAACATTTTCATAGCTGTGCATATGAGTCATGAATTCTGTAATCCAGAACTTTAACAGAGGTAAGACTGCTCAGCAGCTCTATCACTCATTAGAAGTTTAGTAAGTAAGTTTGGGGAAAGAAGTCAAGCTTTGAATTGCTTCAATATTCTCATTCACTAAGATTTTACAATCTTAATTTTCTTCTTCACTTTTTAACAAAAGAAAAGCAAATTAATAAAGTAGAACTCTTGCAGTATTCACACTTACCGTCATTGTAGTCTTGTTGATGACATGAAATATGGTATCTTCGAGGATAAGTCCCCCCCTTTCCAAACTTCTCAAATATTGGGATATCATACTCTACTAGAAAATAGAAAGATACATTTCAAAATTTAAGATGTGACTAAAGCATATTAAATTAATCACTTGGGTATTATAAACACGAGGGAACGTATCAGAGGATATGCTTCAACTTGACGCATCAGAGCAAAAGAGATTATAGAACAAAAGCCACATATCTAACAAATCACAAGAACTAAAAGGACTTTCAGCCAAAAGTTCCAAAGGATCAAGAATAGCTATAGCTCAAGTGATTTGTAACTTCTTACTTAGAAGAACGTCACAGGACTGCAGCATGCCTAATTACTCTAGTTTTAAAAATGATTTCTGGAAGAATTCTGGGAAACTACAGTTCACCAGAAAAATTGGCAGAAACTATTACAAAGAATAAAATTTAAAGGTGCATAAATATGAAAAATTGGCGAATGAGTCAACACAGCTTGAATTAATAACACACATTCAATACTTCCTCTTTTAAAAATTATTAAAGGAGAAAAGCATTCATAAGGTACAGAAAAAGTCCCTCATGCGTAAATAATTGGTTAGAAGATAACTACGTAAGATGGGAGTAAACGGTCAACAATTCCACAGGAATCTGGGCTACAACTCATGCACTTTAATTATGCATAAATTCTCTGGACAGACAATGAATAGAGAGGTGACAAAATCATCTGGAGAAATAAAGCCAACAGAAGAATTACAGAAAGCTCTTAAGAGTCTATGTGACTGGATGTTAAAATGGCAGATGAAATTCAGTGTAGGCTAGTGTAAAGGATTGTGATGGAGAGCTCCAATAAAGCAGCAGCTGAATTCTCTGTATTGGATAAGCAGCAAATTAAATGCTATAAATCATGAAAATACACTGAACAAAGTTTTGGTCTACTGCATTTCAAGGATTTAGTAAAAATGGAAAAGATTTATAAGTACAGAGATGATTACAGATACAAAATTACTTCTCCATAAGGAATGTAGGCCTCTATAGACTAGAAAAGCAACAGCTCAAAGGGAGACAAAGAGGTCTATTAAAAAAAAAAAAAAAAAAAAAAAAAAAAAAAAAAAATCACAAAGACCATACTTCATAAAACACAATAAATTACATAATTTCTTGTCGCAACATACTGTTGATACTTTAAAAGTTTATACAGTTGAAATAGGGACTGGAAAAAAATTGTGGGAAAAAAAAAATCCATCAAATCACAGAAGAGCATCTTGCATTTGCAGAACCCTTAAGCCAAACATACATTCTGACGAAAGAATACTACATGCTCCTCTATAGAAGCCTGGTACTGGTTGTGGCAGGAGAAAAGATTAGGCCAGATGGACATTTTTTCTGACTTGTGTGTTACACATCAAATGATGAGAATAAATATCGAATATGGAATTAACAATTGCTATCTATCCCCTTGTTAAAATACCAGAGCATCCCACAGGAAAAATCAGAAACAAATATTGCAAGATCATCTTATTAGAAAAGTAACCATAATAAACACAAGTAAACTAGGTTAAGATTACCAAAAGCAAACTAATTTCTGACATTTCCAACATTTTTGGTATTTATCAGTGCCACTTAAATGCTTCTTATACAGTTTTATGTTTATTTTCATTTAAAATTGGTGTAATCTGTTAAGCACTCTAGAATCCTTAAAAAAAACAACAAAAAACCATCATCACACAGTTCTCTGGATAAAGTTTCATAAACAAAATAAAAACAAGCCTTAAAATATATAACAAATCAAAAAAACACAAAACACCCCAGATTCACTGGAAGCTTAATTATTGTTCAACAGTAAAATTCTGTAGCAAGGTATGTCCATGAGAGACACCTCAAAGCACTTTCAATGTTACCTATTGCACTTCGTATCCAGAACCAAGCACAATTTGGATTCAAGCCAGAGTGTCATATGAAAACAACATTGGGGTGATGATTAATTTATAGGCACAGCGCACAATTCTCCTTCATCCTTTCACTTTGCAGTGCTTTCATTCACAGAAGTCATGAAAATGAAGGCTTCATGTACTGGTTTTGGCTGGGATAGAGTCAATTTTCTTCATAATAGCTGGTATGGTGCTATGTTTTGGATTTGTGACCAAAACAGTGTTGATAACACAGGGATGTTTTAGTTACTGCTGAACAGTGTTTACACAGCATCAAGGCTTTTTTTGTTTCTCACACCACCCCACCAGGGAGCAGGCTGGGGGTGCAAAGAAGTTGGGAAGGGACTCAGCTGGGACAGCTGACCAAAGGGCTACCCCATACCATGTGAGGTTGTGCTCAGCAATAAAAGTTGGGAGAAAGGAGGAGGAAGGGGGGAAATTCGGAGTTATGGCATTTGTCTTCCCAGGTACCTCTTAGGTGTGTTAAGGTCATGCTTTCTTAGAAATGGCAAAAAATCTGCCTGCTGACAGGAAGCAGTAAATTAATTCCTTATTTTGCTTTGCTTGCATGTGCAGCTTTTGCTTTACTTATTAAACTGTTTCATCTCAATTCACGAGTTTTCTCACTTTTACCCTTCTGATTCCCTCTCTCATCCCACTGTGTGGGGAGTAAGTGAGCAGCTGTGTGGTGCTGAGCTCCCTACTGGGGTTAAACCACAACACTCCAACAGAAAATAAATTAATCAAGATTATGTGCCAAGTTAGAGCTGGACATTACAGTCCAGTTTAAGAAACTGTTGTCTGCCCCTATTCACTGCATCATTTGTTCTCTTCAGAGAAGCAGATATGTTATACTACGCACACGAACAGTGGTGCTACACACAATCTAGAAGAAAACATTTAGAAGATCTTATATTTCATTGTATCTTTTACTGTGTGCATTTTGGATTGCATTTTGTCGTTTTCTTTCTCTGACCATATTAAGTTTGTGTAATTCAATGTGAGCTTCTCCTCTAAGTCCTATTATTTGCAAGAGGAAGAGTTCTGGAAATCTAGTACATCCAGTGATTTTGCCTACCTGAGAATTCCTGATGATTATCTGGATAGCTCTGTGCTCTTGGCATCCGAGATCTGGGATAGGTGTCTCTGGAAGTGTAAAAACATACAGCATCTAAAAACTGCTGTTAATCTAGTACTTTAACATTTAATCTTACTGTCTCACGATTATTTATGACTGATGAAAACTTATGGCTATAGAAGTTGCTGCACCTGTTATGTGTAACCTAATTTAATAAAAATCAAATCTAATAGGTATCAATAATAATTCAAGATCAGTAACAATGGAAAAGCTTGCTTATTGAGCTTAATATAATAAGAAAGCAACAGACTGTGTTAATGAGTAATGATATTAGTAAAAATATGAATATCACAAGTAAAGCCACAAAGGAGCACCGTTATGTTTAACACCTGGCTAAACACAAAAGTTTACAGACTGGCAAAATCTCTTATGCAGCCTGGAAAAACTCTTGAGGAAATTTAACCAAAGAAATGCAGAACCTTTTAATGTCTCAAAATATAGGATTAAGAGAGTCATATCATTGAGTTATATAATGATGAAGAATTTTTTTATTCTAACATGATCACATTGTTTCTTATGTACAGGTGGTATGTAACTTCCAGCCACGAAAAGGCATGGATAGGATTGCCAGTCACAGCAACCGATTACAGCATATTTCCATAAACATACCAAAACAATGTTCTCCTTTTCTAGTATGAATTTCTCTAACAGGTAACAGAAGCTAAATGGAGACACAAAACCTACATCTTTGCAGGAAACATTTGAATGAAAAACAAACAAACAAACGAGGAAAATAAAGTAGTGGAAGTAAATAAGAAACAAGCAAAAGAAGTTTTGAAGAAGAAACATTTTGATTTAAGATTGCTTTATTTCCCCCTTCTTCCACTCACCCTACCTCACAAAAACACCTAAAAATGTGTCAATTTGGTTGAATTTCTATCCTATGTGGCCATGTTGAACATGGTGTGTGTATAACCTATCACACTCCAACCACAAAATACTTTTCATGTCTACTGTCTTCTTGCTTGTGAAATGGAGACTCATTATTTAACTCAAAAACTTGTTAGACCAAATGTATTTGTGTCATCAAATAACATTCTCAAATGAAATGGTACTATGGGATACTATAGCTCTGATTAATTGCCACAGGCAATTATTTCCAACTTTTTAACTTTTTACCTTTCTACCAATTAAATATTTAATTAGCAGTATTATTTGTACAGCAGTTCCAAATCAATGAGTAGCCAATCTGAGCAACTAAGATCCAAGGTTATTTGCCTGACCAACCATAAGCCAAACGGGAGTATGTTCTATTTGGCTTACCTGGTGGCTGAGAAACTGTGGACAGCGACACTCTCAAAATACATCAATTTCCTAACAGGTCAAGCAAAACCTCCAGACCCACCACAGTACACACTGCCTCTGGCTAACTGACAAGATTAAACACGGAAAAATAAGTGAAAACTCTGTAATGGCAACAAGGGGAGAGGAGTGGACAATAATTGCAAAGAAAAGGAGATTATTGTCTGTTGAAGTCTTTAAACAATTCTACTCTCTATTTTGAATTGGATACCCACTACATTGAAAAAAGGGAAGCTTACTTCACGTAACAGTATCTAAGAAATGTACGTTTTATGGGGCAGCTCACTGACAGGGAATATACTACACGTATATGTAAGACTGGCAAAATTTAGTAAAAATCTTCAGTACATTTCTGTAGGATCTGAAGTGTAAATTTTTGTGTTTCAAATGCAAATTATAAAAAAAGAAAACAGAAGAAGAAAGCTACTTGTATTTTCCATGCATTACTAAGTGACTAAGTTTCAATAAACTTTTATAAATGTTCTGTAACTTACAGAGGAATTTCTGGAAGAATTTCAGCAACAGTTGTCACTAGAGAGTTATATGTTACAACAGATACATTATGCAATCTAATAAAGATAAATAATTAACATAAGTAATTTTTACCCATCTAAAGGGCTGTCAAGTGAGGGACAGCTTCCCGAGCCAGAGTTTTCAGGACTGCTCAAAGACAATGGATCCAGCATCTAAAAATAACAATCAGAGAAAGACCAACAACTTCAAATTTTTATGGTTTTGTGGTTTGGTTATTTTGAGGTTTTGTTTTGTTTTTTTTCAATACTTGAAGGTTTCTGCTTTGAAACACCTAATAAAAAAAACAAAAACAAACCAGAAATATTAATTACTAGAGAAAATGTTAGCTGCCATAGTTGAGCCTGCATTGCATTCTGCAATCCTGAAAGTCATTTTTCTTGCATCAAACTAGAATATAGTTAAGGTATTTAATCCTCTAACATACTTTGTACATAACAAGTTGTACTGCTACATTATTCCCATATATGCCATTGTCTCAATATTATAGCAGTATCTGCATGAGAGTAGTTTCACAGCACAACAAAAATACGGCCTCTAAAGGATAAAAAGCTGAGACAGTTGAAAAAAAGTGGACTTCGTTGTCATCACCAAAGAAAAAAACAACTCAAATATGACACGGATTGTGCTGTATACAATTTATATAATCTCTGTAGTGGCTTAACTCTGCCCAACTAGTAGTCACAGAAAATGGCTGAAATCAAACACTGTAAAAAGCTTCTAAATTTTTAGCTCTAGTTAGGACTCCAAGTGAGTTACACAAATTTTTAAATAAAACTGAAGAAAAAATGGAAGGAGAAAGAGGAAGAATTCATGAAGTTTATAAATACTCTCCCTTTTCACCCAAACCAAAATCCTGTTTCAAATAAAATAAACTTTCCTATGAAACTGGAGTTTACAAAAACACCAAAGGCAGGTTTGTTTTTTTTTTTTCCCTAATATACTTCTGACAACCTAGTAATTGAGTTGTGTGAAATCTGCCATAAAACTGACTATCTAGGCCAGATCTATTACATAATGAAAACAATCATCAACACTTTCTCTGTTTCTTGAATTCTAATCCAGAGGGAAAAAAAAAAAAAAAGAAAAAGGATTGATATTCAAAAGGATGCTCTTGATGACCAGCTATTTCTATTGGATGACATACATTTTGTTTATATCTCGCACTACCACTTTGAAAGTCCTAAGTCTAATGACAGGCAAAAATCATTCCCTTCTCTTTTGCAGTAAAGCAATCTGAAATGTTTACAGATTTATTGTACAGAAGAAGTTTTTACTGTAAATTAGGCAGTTACCCCTTCAATTTTTATGGTCAGTGCTGCATCTTAAAAGGTCCTAGGCACATACTCTGCTGAGCACCAATCAAGGACTTAAAGAAATAGCGTCCAGAAAGTGAGTTTGCACTCTGCAAACTTGGACACTTAAATGAACTCTGTACTAGGGAGGACAACATTTACCATATTTTCAGTAATTATATTCCTCTTTTCTCATGCTGAATGGTGGGTGCTGAAAGGGAAAAAAGCCCATCTGCTGCCATATTAATTACCTCTATAACTTAATGCAGTATGGTCCAGTTGGCAGACCATGGCCTACTTCTATCCAACCCATCATCTCTTCTGTAGAGAAAGTGTGGGGCCTACTGTCAATGTCAATAGCTGTGCTCAGACAGATCAACAGGAGAGCAGAGCAAAGCCTTCCACTACCACAGTCCCTTCTCGTCCTTGTGGGGCAGGCTGTGACAGATGTGGGCAGCATGGTCAACACTTGCCAATGTAACGTGGCAGCTTAGGGGGAAGAGAGCAGAGGTTGTGAGTTCCCAACACCCCAGTTTGGCCCTTAAGGCTGCTTAGGCTGAGCTAACCTGGCTTCCTATGAAAGCAAAATTCCTGTATTTAAACCTTGCTGACAGTTTACACAGCAATGCTTACATGACAGGTTACACATTTCTTGAATACTCTGGAGTGAAAAGACATCCTGCGCCCCAGAGAACATCTGGTTGTTTGACCAGTCAGTGACCGAAAATGACTCTACCCAGGCCAAAAGTAATTATTTCACTGAATGAATCCAGGTCTGGGCTGGATCTGACCACATGGCTATGATGATGAATAGCACCCTGGTCTGGAAATGAGGAGATTCAGCCTGTATTCCCAGCTCAGTCATTAAAATTGTGCAATAAATTGCACCATCTCTTTGCCTCTATTTTTATTCTATCATCTGTCTCTCATTTAGTCAGCTCAAAAACCATTGCCTCTTGCCATTTGTGAATACAGTGCCAATGTCAACAAGAACTTGAAGTGATTCGGGTACGCAGCATTATTTTATTTTCCTCCTTAAAATATCTCTTTCTCTGTTGCCAATTCTGTGAGCCATTACATTCCTCCATCTTTTCCTGCTGTTTTTAAGGACAATTTTGACATTCAGAGAGCAGGATTTTTATTCATGCTAAGCATGCTGATAGCCCACACCAATAATGCAGGTGCGTAAAGAGAACAAGACAGCATACATTTGTGATCCTCACACAAAAATGTGACAGTGGAAAGTATTTCAGAGATTATTTAAACCAGGCCCCTCGCCATCCCCTTGCTTCTACCCCAACACAGTATCAACTGAGTCCAAATAATTCTGACAGAGCCAAACTCTTCTTTAAAACCTCCTTTAACTACCTGGGAAAGTTGTAAAACTGGTCTTGCTTACATATCCTTCTCATTAAAATAAAGGACATCTCTTACTGTAATTTATATGTGTCACTACCTCACTCAACTATCATGGAAATTAAGAATATTATCTTTCTACTTGTAGCAAAACATATTTAAATAATTGAAGAGACTTACAAAGAAAAAAAAAAAACAGGTTCAACAAGATTAAACAACCATAGTTATTTTAACTATCTCTCACAGATCACATTTTCTAGGTTTGTCATTTTTTTAGCTGTTCTTTCTAAAAATTCCATATCCTTCTTGAACAGCAGTATTTCATAAATCAACCTAACAAAAACTGTAATTTTAATAAATCACACACGTACCTGATCCATACTTTCTGGAATGAATTCACCCTCACTGTTGATACTGGTGAAGGACCCATTTCGGGCCACCTGATGCAGCTCATCTGGAATGTATCCTGGGGGAGGTGAACTCCTATCACGAGTATTAGAACCTTTTGAAAGAAAAGGGCTAGTCAGAGTCTCTTCACTAACCCAGAACCCAGGAGCTTTATTCAAATGCTTCCAAGGCACTGAGCCTGCCTGGATCACTTCTTGCTTTACTAATTTCCCAAATGCCTATGCAATACAAGACTTACGTACAGCAATTAAAATATATAATCCAGGAATTAAAAAAAAATTGGGGCAGGGTTGCTTCAACGGCATTAAAAAGAATTTTCACTATATAGGAACAGAAATATAATTTGCCCACACATCTAGCTGGGTAAATTTCTTCTTTTGAAACAAAATAAAAATCCAAACCATCCCACTCACGTCAACTAATCCTTTCCAACTCCTGATAATTTCAGTTTTTCTTTGTAGAATATTATGTATGCAAGAACATGAATACCTCTATTCATAATAAATGCATAATAAATTAATTAAATGGTCTGAAAACATATTCATTAAACTCTCTAGTTTCATAATTAAATTTGGAAGTTAACATTACACCAACTTTAAACATGAATAAGCAAAAACGGTTATATCAATGCCAAAATAAGTATCGGAAATGTTCACACATTAAGATAAAAAAAAATAGGGGAGTCCTAAATTGAGCAAGGAAACACACAGCCATATAAACAAACAGAATTTTCAGTAACTCATTCCTGTATCTGAAAATAAAGGGGAGCACTAACATCAACTTTTTAGGATAGCCATCAGTTACTTCAAATAATTCTACATTGATTTATTTACTTGTGATTTTTTTTTTGTTAACTTTCTGTATTCTATATATTTAAACCACTTTTGACTTAAAATTCAAGATTCACTGCCCCAAGTGCAAACTCCATAGTGCAGTTGTTGATGAGTAAGACAAATTCCAACAGTCTGTGTTGAGAGCAAGATCTTCACGAAGAGAAGATTACAAAAGAGAAAAGTTTTTACAATTAAAAGCTATTGAAATATGTAGCTTACCTATTACAGACAGCCGCCTTTTTCTGTCTGTCACACCAAACACTGTATTATCTAAATCTTCCAGTGACGGCAAGGGTTCCACGTTATTTACACTGGGTGACTGAAAATGTATACATATTATCAACTGTGGTTATTACTTTATACTCCTGACAATGAAAATATTTCACAAACTTTATAGGCTTCGTGCAGTACATTCCTTTTTTTCAAGCAGTCGAAAAGAAGCTTGCCAATTTATATCAAAATTCATCTATTTTAGTAGCTCGCTCATAATATTTCAAAATTATTTTCAATATGTGCTAGTATACAAATTCTATCAATATCATGGCCACAATGCATTAGATAATCCCAGAATTTAACTCAGTATTTAGCCCATAGTCTACTGCTACCGTTTGCTACACCAAACATTTAATTTGCCACAAAGGAATGTCACCAGCATATGACTTAAATAACAGTTTCAAGTAACTACAGTTACTTAAATTCTAAGCAGTTCTCAAATTTGTATCATATCATCATTCTATTAAGAAACACTTTTCTGCCACTGTAAGGAAGGCAAACAGAGAGGAACAGGATCTAGGAAACAGTTAAAACCGAGTCAATACAAAATGCTAATAGATCCTTAAAGTGAACTGAACAAGCAATCAGTAATATTTTCTATTGGAAAAATGTCATCTTTAAGAAAAGATACAATTATACTTCAATATGAAAACTGAGGAAAGACATTTAGCATGTCAACTGGTACCTGTGTATTTCCATGTATTACAAGCAGTATCTTGAGACTCTTCATATGCACACTACGGTCAAGCAGTTCAACAGCTTTGTCCAGGTCATCCTGGGTGGTTAATGGAATTACAAGCTACAAAAATGCAGGGGGGGATATTAAAAAATGTCTTAAACAGGACACAAGAAAGAAATGAGGAACTCAAGTGCAGAGAAACAAATAAACTGATTCTATCTTTCCTTTCATTCCAAACAACTTGAAAATAAAAGTTATTATAAATTATGCCTCAAGTTAGCACCAAAATGTCTGAAATTCAATCTTAACTCTTTCTTCAGACGCCTTCAATAGGTACAGTGTGGTGGAACAAGTCTTCACAATGAAGGAGCAACCATTTTACATACATGTGACTTATCCTACAAGTTTCAGAGAAACATGTGCAACAGTGTCAATGTATTTGCCATCATCTAAATGAATGCAAGCCTATAAGATAAATAAAAATAAGACCTATTTTATAGACCATAAAGCACATTCTTGTATCTCAGAATATTACAACTGCATTTGTTTGAATTTGCATCACTAACAAAACTGCCTCACTGAAAACCAGAATTTGTTAAGGAAACATATCAGGCATGATGTGATCCACATGGAATTGTAGTCCTCACTAGAATCTTACCTGGATCTAATTAATTAGAATTAGCTTGGCATACATGTGCCTTTAGAACAGAAAATTTTATGCCATTAAAGTGCGCTTGAGATCTGCATCCTATAACAAATAAAAATTGGGCTTTGTTTCAGGAGCGTAAATTACAACTTCTGCTTGTAACAAAGGATCAACGCAATATAGATTTTTAAAAATCTATTCTACTTGTAAACAGTCTCAGTGATGCTCAAACATGACATCAGTTGAAATACAGTACTTTTATACAAAAAGAAATGGGAATGAAGGAGGAAAGTCTTGATAACAAATGTGCAGACTCTTCATTTTAAGTTGCAGTTTTAATGCTAATAACAGGTTATTACCATCACATTTCTGAAAGGCGATGGGATGATTTGCCAACTACTGCAGAGGCTGACAAGCAGAAAACCTGCTCAAATGCCTAAAAATCTATCAGAGGAAGAAGCTGAGGCTAAAGAATCATGAATGGCCATTTCTTCTGACCTTCCTAAACTCCAAAAGCCTTCTATTGGAATTCTTCAGGTTCACAGAAGTGCCTGGTAAGGTACCAAACAGCAATTACAGGCATTTTCTTCTGCAAAGATGCAGATTAGATACAGCAATTATGTTGTGCATAACCAGGCATACCAATAATCCTCCATGCACTTTGCTGAGTCAAGGCAAAAACCAGAAGTAACTCCTAAGACCGGATCCTGCATCTGTGAATACATTTCCTATTTAAAATTCCATGTCTAATTCTAAAAGAAAGCTGGAAGTAATATTGATCAGGCATAAGTGGTTTGAAGGCACTAGCACTACTCCCAAGAATTCTTTGTGAACCAGCTACTTCACGAGGAGGAACAAATAAGCCTAGTTCTCCAATCTAAACATTACTAAACGCAGCATTCTAGTGATTACCTAAAAAGATTAATCTTTAAAGAAATAAAAGTGTACAAGAAGGTATCAGTATTATTTCAAATTTACAAACACAAGAAAGCTCAAAGAGGTAAAGAGCTTCCCAAAGTCATGCAACAGGACTGTGGCGGATCAGGAAGACAATTTACCCATTCCCAATCAAGTTTGAGATATAATTCATTAAGATGACACTCTCCTCATAAAACATGTCAGGCATCTCCTGCATATTCTAATTTAGGCAAGCCTTACATATTTGAGAACACACACATTAAAAATCTGGGGGTTTGTCACGGGAGTAAATGTTGTCACAGGAGTGGTTCTCATTGGTTACAACAGCAAATTTCAGCCTTAAAATAATCAATGTACAATTCCTCAAGAATTTAGAGACACAGAATATTACCTCATTATTGCTGTAATGTAAATCCATAGTCTGTCCAAAAGCAACTTTAGCTTTAGCTGCAAGATCTTCAAGTTTAACAGGCCTTGGTAATTGCAGGATCCTGAAATACAATAAGTTATAAAGAATTTTTGTCCATTACTTATGAAAATCTGGCAACTTATTACTTAAGAACAATCCTAGAATTAAATTTATTACTAAAAAGACCATAAAAGGCTATGTTTTATTCACTGTCCTCCATATTTTGGGTCATTAAAAACAGAGAAAAGCAGTGAAAAAGTTATAAGGGATAATCACACATAAAATTATGTCTCATTATGACTATTTTACTTGCTTGTATATGGCTTCTTTCTTAACTTAATGCTTTGCATGCCTCCATTCCAGAGGTAAATTCTTAGAAACTTCTAAAATTTTCTGCTTCAGAAGACTAAGACAATGGAGTATTGTAGGCTGACAAGCATAAGCATCAGAAAGGAATTACTCCTACAGTCCTCTTTTTTGGAAATCCAAGACTATCTTATCTGAGGAAGGTAACTAAATGTCACTATCTTTACCACAATGAATTACATACTCAAACTGCTGAGTCCATCACTAACTGTGCTTCAAGTGTGCTCCTGTAAGAATGGTGCAGTTGTAGGTCAACGACTCAGATTTTATTTTAACTCAATGTCTTGTCAAACCAAATAACCCAAAATGACTGTAACTGACCTTTTACTATAGAAAACTATTGTATAATTTGAGGCACAACAGCATTAAACAAAAAAAATTTTTAGAAGTAGCTAAGCTAGTGACACTCGAATTTTGTGAAGCAAAAAAAAATTAGCAAAAGGTAGCTGTCAGTTTTATCAGTGTTTCAGTTGGTACTCTGGTTAGGGAACAATGTTTCTCACTGAAATGAGGAGAGAGGCCAGACTACTTCCAATTAAAAATTATTTTGAAAAAAGAATCTTAAAAAAAAAAAAAAACAAAAAAACAAACCAAAAATAATACCAGTTAATTTGTTTAGCAAGCCTGGAACTCTGCCCATCACACTGTTTGCTCCTTGGTACAGAGTGCCACATTCACTACTGAAAGAAACTCTGGAATCACTTCTCTTTTTCACTTCCCTTTTTAAAAATTAGTGAGAAAGCCATTGCATAACTTATTTTTCTTGCATAATTTCATTATTTTATCTTTTGTTGCCTGAGCACTTAGATCTAAAGTATGCTGAACAATGAGCCTGGGCTGCCCAGCACCTCTGGGCAAGCAGGCTCAAGTTACTTGGGACAGTGCAAAACAGAGCTAGGCTCATCAGCATAAAAGCTTGGGAAAGGTATCTTTCCACACACTTACTTCATGGTTGCATTCATATTAAATTGATTAACTTAGTCCACTGTGAAAGTGAATTAAGATGAACTGCAACAATGCACTGCCCATGCAGACTGGCAGTGAGTAAACAGTTGCTTGATTTAAACTCATGCTTCTGCTTATTTCACAAGAAATGGCTAGGTAGAAGAGTCCCCAATTTTCAAAGCTTTTGAAAAGACTTGTTTCCTCCAAATTACTTATAGCGCTTATCCATTACTCATGCAATGTTACATGTGATGTTCAAAAAAGTGATACAAAGAAGCTGAAGAATGCTAATACCTAGGGAACTTACTGCTGTTTCACTACTCCATGTAAAAAGAGGACATATATTGTAATCAGCACAGATACACACTTATCCGTTGCACATCACACTAAGGACTGCCCAGAACTGGCACAGGTTTCATTCTGAAGAAATCTTTACTTAAGGAATTTATCATTTCTATTAACAAACAGCATGACCAGAATATTATTTCCTTTTTCATTAAGTATTTTCCAACATCTTATTCTATAACCATTTCTCTGTAAGTGCAATGAAGGGTTATGCTTTCAGAAAGAGACAAACAGACAAAAAGAGTTGTCCACAAAACAGCTCTGCATGGAATTGTAGATTGACTTCTGTAAAAGCTTTTGAGCAGCCATCAGAGCAGAGATATATAGATAGATGTCTGTATACTTTAAGCACGTACATCATTCACCTCTCATACACAAAATGAAAATAAATTTTAAATGATTATTCAAAATTATCAATTAAAACAATCTAACTATAAAGTCTAACACAGTTCTCAGTTTGGTTCCTCCAAAGTACAATCCAATATTGAGCTTTAAGATCTAGGATTCTTCCTCTGGGTGCTATAGTAACAATATTATCATGCATTTATTACGCAAATGATGGAGCAAAAAAATTATTTGCTGGTCTACTCATATTTGAGATCTATGCTAATGCTCTAAGTAATTGTTGTAGGCTACAAATGTCTATCTGAAGGGTGAACAAATGAAGGATATTACATGGGACATAAAAGCAGAAGTATCTTACTGTAGCTATGCATACTTAAACCCCACATTTTAAACAGATTAATTCTCCTTAAATTGCATTCATATAAAAATTAAATTTAAGCTCAAACCAAATACACTCAGATATCTGAAATACTTTGAACAGTTTATTTGAATCTTTATGATAGGAGCCCAACAAAATTCTATAAATAATTAAAAGACAAGAGTGTTTCCTGTGTTCCCACCTTACCTTTTTTCACCTCGATGTTCAAATTTGACTCTAACATCATTCTGTACAAAAAGAGATAAAGGAACCACTATTAGTTTGCTACTTCCTCCTTCAATGAAGGCCATGAAATCCCATTCAATAATCCTACACCAGAAGTAAAATCCTTAAGCAGTCTATATTCGTTTTCTGATATACCAAGCATTTTAACAAGCTACTTCTGCTGAGGTATCTGATAGATGCTTAAAGTGTGTAAAAAAAATAGTAAAAAAATATTCTGAAGTACAAGGAAAGCTTCTGTAGGTAAACACATTATTTTCTATCAATATATTTTAATATTACAACAAAATCCTGATTTCAAATTCAGCGTGAAACTGATTACTAAGGAATTCTCTATCATGAACAGGCAGGTAGATTTCGCTTCCATAACAGGTTTTTGTGTATACTGCAGAGCTGAGCATTCCAGGCTTAAGAAACATACCTTGTTTCATAAGCATTACCATAGAAACCCACACGTGTAATTAGGCCAGCATTCATGCAATCAATTTCCCAATAACAAAGATACCTGTAAATATCTGCAGTTACATAGAAATAGAATTGCTTTGCAAAATCATAACTTCAAGAATCAAATTGTACTAGCAACTATTGCAGGGAAAAAAAATAATACATTCAACCACACCAATTATATCCAAATAACAATGTTGTATCTTCCAAAAGAATTACTGGATGCACAAGTGATTAGTTTCAAAACTCACAAATTTAAACAGAATGACAAGCGTATATTTCCACCTCACCACTACATTTAAACTCAGAAACAGCTCAACTATTTTTTTTTCTAACTTTCTGAACATGTATTATATTCAAATCATTTTAGATCATATATGCACATTACTACAATGCCTAAAGTCACAGCTCAGAAATGAGTTATATTCAACCAGCAAAGCACCATCGTGTTATATATTGAACTCTTACAGCTTTTAAAGCACAGAATGAAAAAGATGTAGCCATTGGGTTTTGAGAGTTTAAGAGCCAAATACATTCAAATACTTTGATCTTTAACAGGTTAAAAAAAGACTGCACAAACTGAAGTTTCATGAAATGTTTGACTGTCAATTAAAGATCCAATCAAATAAGCATACAGTTCACTCAATAGGGCTATTACAACAATTTGGGTAAAAATCTAAATTCTCTACTCTCCTAATCTCCCCATATAGCAGTTCAAACCTATCAACCAAGTATTTACTACTTTTCCATCTGTGTTCAGTATATGAAGGAAAAAAAAAAACAACAAACAGCTGAGAAGAACTCACATTTCTAGCATATGAACAAACAAGAAATTGAGGCCAAAGATGCAGTAATGAAGCTGAAATATGCTTCTGCTGCTGTACTGACATTCTTTAGTATGATATAGCTGACAACTTGGCAATCTAATATACCTATAAAATTCATTCTAAAGAAGTATTCCAAATAAGAGATACTAGCACATCTTGATATTTTAAAGTAGTCTAATACCAATATAATAATATTGATTGATAATATAATAATATTGATTGATAATAATATCATCATCATCAATCTACACACAGTGTCAAATACCCCTACAATCTTCAATTTGTCAGGATTGGAGTCATTTAAGCATAAACTATGATCCGGTCTGAAATGCCACCATTTCATTTTGCTGCTGATTTAAGAACACGAACAAAGAAGATGGCAGCACATGTGGGAGACTAATAGCTTATTCTGGTACGCTCACTAGTCTTGCAAGACAAATAATTATAGAAGTCACAGCAGGACATTCCATGTTCAATAGGTTAGTAAGGACATTAAAGATTACCTGTTTTTTAGGTGAAGATGACTTTGGTTTTCCTGTTTCTTGCTGAGGCAATACAGGACGACTGGCCTTATGAAGCACAGCCAAATCCTGCATGATTGAATTCAAAGCTTGCTGCTCATCTGCTCAGAAGAAAAGACCAGATAAGAGAAGTGTAAATGACTGTTACATTTGAAGTGCATTACTGTCTCATTTCAATTAGGCAGTCATTATTCTAAAATCTAAAAGTCCATATTACACTTCAATATATAATTGCCAAATTGAAAGAAATTATTGGTGTGTTGCAAACATTTTAATTTTATTTATTATTAACACTGCTTAAGGAAATAAAGAGCTTAATCAGTAAATACACTTAAATGGCAGGTTTAAAAACCCGAAGTCATAACAGAGATTGACAACTCCACAGAACTGCAAGCTGTATTAATAATAGAAGGGCAGAAAAAGAAAAAAAGAAAAAACAAAAAAACCCAAAACAACAACAGTTTATCTACTTAGTTTCAAACAATGTCCATGGATGCGATTTTAACTTTCCCCCTCCCTCTAATTCATAAAATAAAGGAAAAAACCAAGTACTTTTGCATCATTTTTCCTCTGTCCTGAACAGGTATAGTCATGCACATAGGAAGCGTATACAAACTCCCAGAGGAACACCTCCATTGTTTAGGCATCTGCTGACAGCCCACGGAGTAATTAAAAATAAAATAAAAAACCTACACAAAACAAACAAAAAACCCCACCACAGAACTTTTCCAGGACTGCAAATGTAGGGGTTTTAAGGCTCACAGGAGTAATTCACAAGGAGAAACAGAAGCACTGAACCTAGGGGACAATTTAGGAGCAGGAGTGGTACACAGCTTCAATTTCAAGTTCACACAAAATCCTAAATCCTCATGATCTGCTGCAGCTGCGATGGCCTGCAGCCATGCTAGACAAGGTTTGCCCTGGACCTGGGATGCTCCTTTAGACAGGAAAGCACTTAAGACCTCAAAAGCCTGTACATCCATCAGTAAGGGAAATTTATTTGTCACTAATATTTTGTATTAATTCCCACAGCAACAGTTCTATGCTCAACGTGCATCTAGAACACTGGATAACAAAATTTATCTGGAAAGGTGTTGACTGTATGCCTTCACGCTACTTTACAATGGATATGTTTGTTCAAGAATTCATTGCTAAGTGCTGTGGTTTACAAAGAACAGTATTTCTCAAACCTGGACCTAAGAAAAACTCAGCATTAAAATCAGCAAGCGAGCATTCCAGGTATTGAGCAATGATCAGAATTCCTTCACACTCTATTCAAACATAACCAAATATATTTGTCATATCAGGAAACTGTGGGATTTCAGTGTTCTAATTTAATAGATTCCTAACAGATCTGAAAGCTGGTCTGAAAATGAGTAACTTTGATCATCACTCATGCTGTATTTATTCACAACTCTACTAAGATATGCAAATCCATAAAAGCAAGTTTTACTAGCAACAATTAATGGCAGAACTGAAGGCATTCTTGCAGCTCACTTTCTCACACTAAAACACATTTCAAAACTTGCCACAATACAAAAAGTTAAACTATTTTACTGTGTTATAGCCTATTCTAGCACTCAGCAATACAAAAAAGAAAAAAATTGTTCTTCTAGCGGTTGGTTGGTTGGTTGGAGGTTTAATTCCCAGTGGTCACTAGGTAGCATAATTTCATACAAAGGAAACCAAAGCATTGTGGCAAAGTATCTAAAGTTTACTGAATATCCAATATGACTCAACAGTCATTTCTCTCACACAAAATGCTGGAGAATATCAGAGTGCTGTATTTCTAGATTCAGCTACTTTATTAACAACCATGAAGTTCAGAAAAAATAGCATAACAATAAAACATAAACAAAGGTGATACAAAAACGTGTTTTGGTTGGTTTGTTAGGATTTTTTTGAGAGTGAGCACCAATAACAACATTGTCAACTAATTAAAAAGCATGTACAATTTGAAAAATTGACATCAAATTTATAGTAATACAAATGTGCTACATATTTAGAAAAACACAGTTAGGCCATTAACAGTCCTGGCTTTGCACTCCAGTGACACAAGATGATATGATAGAATTCTTTAATATAGACTTTGGGTTTTTTTTTTCCCCCCCAATAGCCATTACCATTTAGAGCACAGTAGATATTGCTAAATACCCTAATACCATGAATCTCAATTTCCTATACTTGGATTTTTAAGTTACCACATAATGAGAGAAAAGTGCTAATTCCAATGGAAAAAAAAACAAACCAAACAGAATTATTTTGAATACTAGCAAAGCAGCTGAACGCTACCTTTCATGTAGATGTTACATTGAAATACACAGCCAAAGCACAATTTCCTAGGAATGGTTTTACATTAATTTTTTTGGTCTTCATTAGACATGAAAAGTATTCGAATTAAAATTTTATAAACATTACACACAAGACTTACCCATAATGGCAGTGAGCCTGAAAACTTGAACTTCAGGGAAATAGTTGCTTCATTAGCATTATTTTATTTCCTAAAATACAAAACCAGATTATACACAATTATTAAAGTTGACAAAGCCATGTAAAACAGTCAATTCTTCACTGTTTATGGGCAGTTTTTCTAATATTCTACATATCAAATATGCATGTAAAATATAAATAAGTTTGCATATGTAGATATGACATGTGGAGAAAACAGATACTGTTCCCAAAGCCTCACAGAGCTCTGAGCAACTGGGCTCTGTTTAGAGACAGGGTTTAGTGGTTGGACTTGGCAATGCTAGGTTAATGGTTAGACTTGATGATGTTAAAGATCTTTTCCAACCAAAACGATTCTGTGACTCTATATAGACTTTCAGAGGACACAAAGCCCAAACTAAATATTCTTCTAGACTTAAGGTGATTTTAGTCTCTGTCTACACCCCCAAACGATGATTAGTATTTTAATTAGCCATAACACTCTGCTACATGGGATACCCACTATTCCAAATTATTAAGAACCAATTCTTTTTCTACACATTCCTATATCTGGTGTTCAAAGTTCTGTGTTCAGAACTACATATATATAGTTCATATATATATATATAAATATATATATATATGAAACTCACAGCACAAATCAAGAGGCATGGGTAGCTACTGATTATATAAACCAGAAAATTTCAATTGGTAAGTTTTTTTCATCATAATTCAAGAGCATTACACAGATATCCCAACATCCCTGAAAGCAAATGCCTCTGGAAGGCAGCAGGTATAAATTTTTAATATACAAGTTACCCAGAAAAGCAGAAACACAGGGGTCACATTTATGAACAAACTCTGAAGATCACAATATCTTGAACATCAGCCAATTAAAAAAACCCCAATAATTAAGGACCAATTAAAATAATCTTTCTATGAGATGCTATTATAGAGCTTAACAGCAAAGAACTAAAGAGGAGCTACACCAACAGAAAAGGAATGTTTGGTTTTTTTTCTTTTTTAAACAGAATTTGTTTTCTCATAATTTAGTTCCTTACCAGTGTCAAATGATCCCTGATGCCAGCACAGGGCCACTGGTGGGAGCACGTGGCTGAGAACAGAGGAGAGGTGGGCCAGCCAGGCTTCCTTGCTTGAATATTTTGCCAATTTTCTAGCTAACAAATTAATCACAAATTTCCAAAGAATTTCTGAGCATCTTCAGTTAGGCATCTAAGAATTTCTGGTATTGTGTCTCTTAGATACTCATTTCATGAAAACAGCCTTTTTAAGCAGCATTCATTTCACCAGTGGAACTAGAAAGCTTCAAGCACTTCTGGCATATTTTTCAGAGAGAAATTTGGACTTGAGAGCCATATAAAGGTCTATGCTGTATACTGCCTTTTACCTACATATTGGATGAATCATTTACTATTGTCTATTTCAAGCTCCATAAAAACCAAGGCTTTTAAAGAAGATCCAGAGGTCCCACTCTGCAATTAGAAATCATTTCAGTTGAGAGAGCACACAAGAAAGCACACTGGAACTAAAATAAAGCTGAAAATATGTTACAAGTCTATTCAGAGTTACATAGTCCCAGGTCTATGGACAGCCTCAAAACAGGACCTGAAACAGCTTCCAACTGTTGGGGCAAAGAAACTCCTGTCTAATGCTTTGTAAAGTATTAAAGCCCGCAAGAGTATGAGAAGTACATCTGGCCTGGGCTGCCCATAGACTCAAGACACAACCCCAACTTTTACCATTAACATGGTCTCCAGCCTCTTGATGCCACCACTGCAGGAGACAGAAAAATCTGTTTCAAAAATATTTGAAAGAAAAAGCTTGTGTCGCTCCATAACAGAACAGGAAAACCATGAAGATACAAAAGAAAGGGATTTGTACTAATCTTCACAGAGGAAAACAGTGGCTGAATTTTTATTTATTTGCCAAATTATAGTAGCCAAGATCACTCAGAATGAGGACAGAGTATTTGGGCCTTGCTCTCACACAAGATGCCAGGACATCTGGTTTTCTTAGTGAACTGGGATTACCTTTATAGCCTTAAATATCACAACTAACTTTTTCCTCCGTGTCTGATTCTTTGTGTCTTTTGCATCTCTAAGAGTCAAAAAACCAAAATAGAACATATATTCAATGATTTCCTACACTATGTTTTTTGCCAACAGTAGTCTTGGGGAATATTCTAGAGAATTATTCACTAAAATGCTTATAAAACATTTTTCAAAATTCTGTATTTGATCCAACTGCCTGAAAATTAGTGTCATTTTCATAGAGTGTCTATTTAATTAGCTGTCTTAATATATTAAACATAGAAATGTGTTTCATGACTTTGGATGAAGTACTTTTGTAATACTTCCTTCCTTGTAAGCATTTCAAAGAAATATAAAAGTTCTGTGAGGCATTTTAAATCTTCTGCCATGCTTTAAGAAAGCAAGAACAAGTTATATCTCCAAACAAAAATACCCCAGATGTTCTTCCACAACGTAGATGAAATAACCAAACTTGGAAGATCAAGATATTTGAGCTACAGGACTCAAATAGGGCAGGCAAGCAGAATAAGAAGAAATATCTTAGGAAACATCTTCTGCAAGTTCCTCCAGCTATAAGAATTCATTCTTTAGTGTTAATCTGTGGCATCTCTCATTAGAAGAATGTAAGCTAATGAGCGAGCACCCATTTCTTTTCCCTTGCATTTTTTCCCTTCTTATTTCTTAGAAGAAGGAAAAAAAAAAAAAAAAACAAAACACCACACATAAAAAAACACCCCACAAAACAAAAAGCTAGAAAAATTAAATTTCTCTGAAAAACTTAGGGACTTCTCACTTTATCATCCCTTTTAACCAAAATTCTTTCAGTTCAAATATAAGGTATAATTAATCACCAACTAAATATCTTAAAAATATTTTTGTTAGCATTTAGTTTCACTTCAAAAATAAGTTAAAAACATTAAAATTTTAATTAAACAGGTGACCCCAGATCAAGCTTGATGAAGACTTCACCTTTGTGAATTGAGAAAACACTTCATTTTCACAATGGACTATAACAACAGGGGAGTGGTGGGGAGACAGTAATAACAAGCTGACAAAAATCAACATTTTTAAAACAACAACAACAAAAAATACCTGCAGTAAAAAGAGAAAAAAGCATACCCTAATCCATGGTTACAAAGCAGCATTAGCAAAACATACACACAGAGTAGGTGACAATCCAGCATAAAAAGGAAGCACAGCAGAGAAAACTGGAACTCAGAAAGAATCAGGAGAAGCAAAGGCAGCAAAACACAAGGACAGATGCAAAGGTAGAATAAAATTATGTCAAGGTCTTTCAGAGAAACACAAGCAGCTTAAATTTGAATGTAATTAAAGAAAGGATGACAGTGAATTTCAAAAAGGTGATGATGTGATAAGAGTAGCAAACAAAGAATATCTTAGCAACAGCATTTTGGATATAAGGGTGGAGAGATGCTGATTCATATTCATGAGTCACTTCCCATCAGCCACCTTACACAGAGCTTGAAAGTCTTTCAGAATCTCAGAAAGCCGCTGAAGGAAGAAAATACCAGGTGATTCTTGGAAATTGTTTTTAGCTTTCTCATAGCAAATGAAACAAAGCTTGAGGGCAAATAAGTCATGCAGATGATAACCTAGCTGTTCAAATACTCTGTGCTAATTGTGCATATGCATACGCCTCTCCTGTAATAAACGCAACAGGATCAAGCTGCCTCTGGGTTACTGAGAGATAAAAGTACACAAACATCGGCATATGTATTACATCGTATCTCATAACTGACTTGGTCACATTCAAAAACTTGTAAGCTAGGAAAAAAAGCTTTACTCACACAATAAAGGAAGAAAGCAAGTAGATGCTATCTGGGGTGAGTATTTTTTAAGCAAGCTAGAAAAGGTGTTTTAATTCTGTAGAATACGGAGATACATAGCGTGCAGAAATGAAATGGTTTCCACAGCATCCAATATCATAACAGAAGTACAATATTTAAAGAGTAAAATTATCTATGGCTGCAATGAGAGCCACAAACTTATCATATGAGAATAGTAAAGGTAGTATGGAAGTACTTAAGAATGTAAGCCAGCTTTCATGCTGCCTCATATGTTAAAAATAAATAAATAAAAAAAAAAAAACAAACCACAGTGAAGTAAGTAATCTTTCTTAGCCTGATTTTGTAAGGAATTCAGACTTCTACAGTAACACTTTACCTACACAGAAAGCTGCCTTCCACCTTTGGAGTCCTGTTCCAAGAGTGTGGCAAGAATCTCAAGAATATCAATTCCCTACAAATTTTCAGTAAAATAAATCAGTCCGATAATACACAGTTCCCCATTCTTGCATCAAAGCAAAATGATACAGTGTGAACTCAAAAGAAGAAAGATGCACTATAGAAAGTAAAAGGTAAAGATTAAATTGGAAATTATATTATATTAGGCATAAGCAAGTTAAACCAAAATTACAAGAAATCAAAATTTGCTACCATTGCTACTCGGACACATATTTGTCTATAAAAAAAACCCAAACATGAAGAGTGAGCATTCACAGGTAATTTTTCAGACTGTGGGATAGATAATCAGAATATAAAATAAGATTATAACAAGAAGAATGAGCCAGACTAAATGTTACTTCTAAACAATCAAATGCTTGGTCTCACACAACCAACCTCTTATAAATCACAGTAAGCAAGGCTGACAAAACCTCAAGTGATCATCTAGTCAAATACTCCTACTTAACCTTTAACCAAAATAATGTGCAGCACTGCTCATCGTGGGTTTTTTTAAATTTAAAATCAAACAAAAATAAGTGTCTGTGAACAAGACAGCAAACAGTAATACCTAAATCTGAACTTCTATAGAAGAATTTTTCATAGCTTAAAACAATTCTTGGCATAAATGACAGGAACTTACATAGTGTGGCAAGCACAGAAGAAAATACACTATTGTTACAAGACATTAGCGGACACCTAAAAGAAGGTAACTCCATAGAAACAAATGTAAAGGAGAGGATTTTGTATGGATGTACGCACAAATGAACATTGGACAAAAGCTACCCTTTTCAAAGAATAAGAAAGCAGCGGCAGTAAGAAAATCATGAAGGACAGGAAAAAAAGAGAAGTAAAGAATAGTAATAAAAAATATTTAAGCAGGTAACAGAAAAGTCTGTTAATAATTGGAGTCTAACAATAACATATCAGATGTGAGTTCAGTTTTAGAAAAATTCACATCTTTAACATACTGTAATAATACATAAGAAAAGGTGTTCACAGGGAAAGTAGAAAAGGGAGAGAAAGATTAAATCAATCCAAAAGCCAATGACTCATTGATAAATTAAGGTAACATTTGGAAAATCAAACAAACAAGGACTCAGTGGGTCAAATTTGGAACATTAGAAATTAAGTTTATCTGGTGAATAAAATAATAGACACATTTTTGATGTCATAGTACTATGGAATCTTTTAAAAAGAAAAGATATTGGAGAGGAATGAATGGATAAAATTTTCTGAGATAAAAGTTGTTAAAACGTTTGATTCCAGCCGCCTTTGCACACACCAAGGAATCTTAAGGTCCGAAAGCCAGCAGGAGGGATCTTGCCTATCAACAGCACACCAGTAAGGGCACACAGCACACCAGTAAGGGCACGAGCCACAGAGCAGTAATGTTCTACTCCTTACTTCTTCCTCTGTCATGTGACCTATTCTGAAGCACTTTCTTACCCCCTTAATTTATCCCGATAGTGATAAATAGTGAGATTAATTGCACTGGACAGGATACACTGAGAGGGTCCACCTAGTTCTGCTGTGCTAAAGCCTCGCAAAACACCAGAACCAATCGAGCTCTGCCAGCTGATGCCCCAGAGCCAGGAAAAGAGACAATCTAGCACAGCATCCCTGCAACCAGGGCAGTGATTCAAGACTCACTACCTGTCCTGGACTCAGAGAGCATCTGACAGAAACTGTATTCCCCTCTATTTTTCCCCTCACTGCTTGCTTTTCCAGAGTTACCGTCATTCAACAATTCTATCTTGAACAGCTGAACTAAACCCTTCTACCACTAGAATGATTGTTTGACAGAGTAAGGAACATAAAACACATCCAATAACTCATTTGCAGAAAGAGCATTTGTGGTTTATTTCCTGCAAAAGTACTTGGGTTTATTTTTCAAAATATTTTAAGTCTTGTCCTGATTGTATGTAGCTCAGTCAGTATACATCTAAACTTTGCCCTGAATTTCTCACTCTCTTGTAATTAAACCAGTTTATTCAGAACCCCAAGCTATTTTAACCTATTGTACAGAGACCAAGCAACCTTAAACACATAGTACCATGAGCCAACTACCACTATCAGCATAATGAGCTTCATAAAACAATAGCATCCAACTCATTCAAAGTTAAGAGACTGTTTTTAAATAAAAACATATTAAGGGGAAAAAACCCAACCTTTAGATACATGTGTTTTACTGAATTTAGATGGTAAAATAGCAAGTGGTGATAGAAAACAGGAAGAAATAAACAGCATCCATTTTTTGTTCTGGTTTTGGGGGAAAAAAAAAAAAAAAATCAAGAGAATGTATCCAAACCACAGTACAGTGTTACTGGAATAGAAATTTCACCATCCACAACAACAAAGGGATACAATGCAGTATTTGTAATATGCTTCAGATCAAATATTTTAAATTAAAGATCCAGGGACTTATCAGGGTCTAAGACTCTTCACAAAATTAGTGGTTCAGTTTTCTGCACCGTTCTTGCAAATATTTGGTAATACTTGGAAAACAAGAAGATTCTAGTGGATTGTAAATATTGTAGAAATAACCAAGAAGGATAAAGGAAAGGATCAAAGAGCTGTTGATTAGTTACCTCCACATCAATTGAGTAAAATAATGTAATAATTAGCTTGGTTTCTACTATGGAATGAAAAGCAAACACACAGTAAATGCCTTCATTTGACAAGCAAAATATGGCTTCTTGAAATGATTACAGATTAGTTAACAGAACTAACTACAGCAATTACCCTACTTAGGTTTTTCCAACCTATTTGGCTAAATATCACATGATATATTAATTATTTGCTTTAAAGTCTCAATTAACTATCAGGAAACTCAGTTGATGGATTAAAATAAAATACTTTGAGATCCATCTTCCTATTTAGCAGAAAACATCAATGAATATGATTCCTAGTGCAACCCCCTACAAACTGGCAATGATCAGGTAAGCACAATTTGATACACAAGTTGCAGCTTAAGCAAATGACCTGAATCATGTTTAAAAAGTCAAATGTATTTAAATACACTAAAATATTTTAAATAAATATAACAATTTATTGTTCTTCTCCCCACATTTAATATTATTTTTTATTGTGTTTAATACTTGGGGTTTTTTAAAAGACATGAGCCGCATTTATGGTGCTAAAACTGACAGGACTGCTTTTTGAACCTTTATTCTCCCTGCAATTGGGAGGGCACCATCTGTAATTAGAAGTTATATTTTATGTAAGTCTAAATATTGTGGTTTATTACATTTATTAAATAATGTTTTTGCATTGAATGCATTTTGACATAGAGACAATCATTTAGGAAATCGCAAAAAAGTTGCAGCTGCAAGACTGAACAGTCTTAGCAAGAGAATTCAGAAGAATTATTAAATCACAATATATAATTATCTAAGAAGCGCAATACAAAATTAAAGAGGGATAATGCAATCCTCGTGTGTAAAAAAAAAAAAAGTGTGTGCAGAAGCCATCCTGCTTCTGTACACAACCTACAGATATACTGTTTAGTGTGGAGTACCAGGAAGACTGCAGACAGCAAGCGTGGGATGGCTGAAGCATCAGTGCCTTACTGCTGTTACAGATGTATCAGCTATCTCTACAATGTGCGGGCTTGAAATTTCTTAAGTTGAAGCCTTTTAAAAATCTTCCTGGTGAGCAAAAAAGAGTGAATTTATGTCTAATTTACCACATAAGACCACCCAGACCTTCCTCATCTATACAGCTACACACGTGATTTGGTATTTATTTTCTGAAAAGAATGGTTACTAGCTCCTACTCCTTCCAGAGTTCAATTAAAACAAACAAACAAAAAAACCAACCACAACCAAAAAATAACCAAAAACCCCAAAACACAGACTGGCATAAAATACAACTTCTAATTATGGATGGTGCCCTCCCAGTTACAGGGAGAATAAAACCTCGAATAGCAGTGCTGTCAGTTCTAGCACTCTAAATGCAGCTCATCTCTCAAAGTACTTTGAGAAACAGACTTCAGAATGAACTGAAGGATGCAACATGCACAGTGACAAAACTGCATCCTACTCACATTAAATCTTTAGCTTCTACTGCTCCATAAACTGTAATTTGGCACATTCATATAACATTTTTCAGCTTGATGAACAATGATCTTGACTTGAAAAAGTTAAAATGCGCTGGAAGGCTTGAGAATGCAAGGACACAGGTTTTAAGGATTGTTCTCATAAAAATGTAAAGTAGCAGATAATTTAGTTCAAGATGAGTTTATAGCAAAATTATGCTTTTGAGATAAATATCTTAACACTTACAGCGATATTCACAAAGAGTAACTGTAGTCTAGGAAAGCTAATCTCCCTACACTTCCTTTACAGTTGATAGGGAGATAAGCACGTTTAGAGAGTTTCAAGACACTTAAATGCAAGTTTCCTGCTTTGAATGAACCTCTTCTTTCCAAATGGTATCAAGAGCCTCTGTTGGCTAACCCTTCATAAACCCACTCCACTTCAAGTACACAAAAAAAGATAAGATTGTAATTGGCCTCATACAGAAAAGCATCTACTTTCCTCAACAAGATCTCTTTCTTCACCTAATTCAAGTTTTACAGAACTTCTCCATTTCCTGTATCTGTTATTGCCTCAGCAGCAGCCAAAGCACTCTGACAGCTCATTTCTAGATCTGAAGAATGACTTTGCTGATACATCAAGCAAATCTCCCTTGAAAGTCAGGATACTTTCTTAAGACTAGTTCATGATTCCAAGAAAAAAACCCAAACTATTGTGAAACAAACTCACATTTTAAATTGAGGAAGGTCACAACACTTGAAACTTGCAGACAGATGCCACCTTGCAAAATACTCAGTGTTGCCAACTTTGCAACAGAACATACTGGCTAGAAATCGGCTGCTCATACTCCTCTACTCTTACCCAAGACCAGATCTTCTCACAAAAGTATATTAAAAAGTAATAGATGCAGTTCACTGGGCTACAAAGAACTGCATCGCTGCCTCCAAATCACTCTGGAGTCTTGGAAATTTATCACCACCATCGTGGTGGAAAGTCTGAGAGCATCACAACACTAAGAATAACAAACTCCTTACCATTAACTAAGCTATATGCTACACAAACTGACCAATGCTATTCACACCATAAAGGTGTTTAAGGCTTGCTCAGTACATGAACATTATAGTGCCCACACAGACACAGAGCAAAACACTTCTGTGATGTTTGTAACTTCTTCCTAATTTACAATGTGAACTGAGTAGCCCCATAAAAAGCTTCTCAAAGAAAATAGGCACATGAAATTTTAATCCCGGCAATCCCATGAAACATGCACTACAAGTGCTATAATGAGATTTAGATCCTTCTGTTTCTCCTTCTAAAATTCTCAGTGGTGCTCTCGGCTCAGCACCTGCTGCTGTCCTTTGGAGGTCTTCTGTTGAAGCCGTCATGAGTGGCATCAATGTTATTTTTACCCCAAACTTATGACTATCAAGTCAAAATATTTGTGAAGAAGGTCTAAAGGTGCTACAATGAAAACCATTCCCCACTATAAATGTAACTGCACATCCCCTATCCAAGAGTATACAGAAGGAAAACTTTTTTCTTTGGATCACAGACAGTTCCCAGCATACACCTTAAAAGAATACAGTTTATCTCTCTATGACAGAATCCAAGATCACCAGTGAAGCCAAAGAAGTAATTGCACAGGATAACAAACTTTCTCTTACCAGCACTGCCGGTATTGGCAATTCCTGAAATCTTCACAACTCTTAAGAAGGGAAGACTGTGCTACCACCGGTGACAGATAAATGAATTTTAAGAGTAACCATTCACTAGAAAAGTAAATCTATCACAAATCACTTATAATCTATGAACATTATCCTTTAAGCACAAATAAAGTACATGAGACAAAAAGCAGGGTTCCAAGAGAAATCGAGTATTGTAAACAAATGAAGCATTTCAATTAATGTATGAGAGCAATTACATACAACCTATCAGTCAGATTTTGCTTTTGAGAACATACAGAAGAAATCACATCCTTAAACTCCAGTAACTAGCTCTATCTTTTTCAGTTCATCTTCCAGTTCCGTGATCATGACGGGTCGAAAGACAACTATTTGGGGAAACAGGCCAAAAAAATTAACCCATTTCTACAGCTAGTTTCAATATCTATTTTCAGGTGCTAAAACTGAGAAACTTTGTTTTTCTTCACTATAACCATCACATTTGACAGCATCTTCCATTCAGAGTAAAACTCACTGATTTCACAGTTGTAACTGTGAGTTTTAATCATGGCTACAAAACACACTACTATCATTTCAAATCAAGTACCACAAAAACTGAACACACCAATACAAACAAACCTTTCTGATTAACATGATCTGCCCAGTATCTTGCTGTGACACCAGTAAGGACATAATCTAATTGTCTAGGGACATTTTCCCATCTTCACTGTGAAGACATCTCAGTCTCATTTGCTATACATCTTTGAAATTTTGCATCAAATCAAGGAGGAATCCTCAGCGAACAGCCTTTGTTCTCTACCATCTTACTCATTTCCTCCAAGCACAGTTGTTCCACAAAGCATAGTTCTTCCTGCACACTACAAAAGGCAGCAATACAATGATGAAATCCAGAGTATGATAACATAACTATGATTTTTCTCATCTTCTTCCACTACCTTGCCACCAAGTTTTCCCATCACCTGGAGCTTCTGCCTAAAATGCCTTTCCTGGCTCACACTCCAAACTTTCTAGTTCAATACCCCACGTGCTCTCTCCCCATCATAACTCAAATTAACTCTGTACATTTAGTCAGACATTTCTTGCATTATTTCATCATCCCCAACACGAAGAACATAAAATGCAAAAGTATCTTTTAATACACTAAAACAGAATATTTAACATATGCAAAATCCAAAGATATTTTTTTTTTACCACACATATAACATGATTGTGCATCATTTTTGTAGCCAGTGGGTCCTGCTGAGCAGGGGTAAATAGACAAACTTGTAAGTTTTTACCCATATTGATAGGCACTGTTTTTAAACTGCATGACCCACGTAGGCCAACACATTAAGACACTGATAAGCTACAAAGTACATATGCTGTTTTTCACTTTATGCTGTGGTAAACAATCTTTAGCTTCCTGCGAACCAGCAAAACCTATGAAGACGCGGATCCTCACAAGGTGTCCTTCTTGCATAGCATACCTCTTGACCTCCCATAGGAGTAGTCCTGCTTGCAGGTACCAAATCATTACAACGACATCTATGATGCTACATAATTACATTTTTATCACTTGAGGGAAAAGTATAAGAACCCTCATAAATACAGCTAATAAGGTAAACTAACTACAGACTCAAAAGTTCCAGAGGAAGGATTACTATGTACATGCCCACATCCAAACATCATCTTTAAGACTACAGTTCCACGGCTAAGGTTGCATTTCTGTCGCAGGAGTAGTCCTGCTTGCCTACAGTTACTGCTGCTTTCCAGCTGAAACTCAGTGACAAGCAGGAGATCTAGAGCAAACAGATGATCCAGCTGAAAAGATTTATTTTACCTCTTAATTAACCATCAGCCTATCTAACTGATCTCTCACTTCTACAGCAGAAGTACCAACACAAAGAAAGGAGCAAGAACTCACACTGGAACCAATCCTCTTGTTTTCAGAAATATTCAGGTGGAGGGAGAAAGCAGTAAAGGGCTATAAAATCATATGAGGAACAGAGAGACAGACAGAGATGATTTGTTCACACGTTTCCAGAAGAAATGTGGCACCAAAGGAAACCAGAAGAAGCTAAGTTTAAAAAAAAAGAAAAAAAAGTAGTTTTTGACATAACAAATAGAGTATCTGTAGAATATTTATCTGCGTGCAAAAAAACGACTGGCCAAGGTTACTAACTACACAAAACCAACATCAGATTAAGAACAGATCTTTACTGAAAATAGTTAAGGATTGAAAGAATATTCAAGATAAGTATTGTATATGCTTGCCCTGCTCTCCATAATCACTCATTCATGCTTACCATTGGAAGAAGAATATTGGATTTCTTTTGATTTCATCATGGATTAAGATTTTACTTAAAACTTCTCAGGCACTTCACCAAAGACATTTAAATTTTCATTTGGAAATCTCAGCTGGTATTCATGATAGAGCCAATATCACAGACACAGAGCCTTAATAGGTATGCTTTAAAGGAACTTGCTGCAGCAGCTTACAAAGTCATTCATTACACTATCCACCTCATCCCTGCCAGAAGTTAATGCACTGACTGGTATCAGCAGTGCAAGAAACTCTCTTCCAACTACTACTTTCTACCCATTCAGTAGCCATTATGGAAAAAACAAAACAGTGTGTGAAGGTTTGGGGGTTTGCCATTGCAATTTTTTTTTTTTAAATAAAAATCCTCATGCTGGAGTTATAATAATTGTGGCACTGCTAAAAATACACACAGCCAGTATGACAAAACAACAAATACAATTTGAACTTTACCAATGAATTTTCAGCAGTTAGATTTAAAAACCAAAAACATTTAGTGCGACAATTCTCATGTTCTTCACAAGAACATCTTATTTTCTGTCGATTTTCTTTAGAAGTCTAATTACTGCTTGTGTTAGTATTTTAGTTTGTTTTGGTTTTTTATTCAAAGAACAGCTTGATCCAGATGTTTTCCAGTTTTGAACTGTTTCTCAAAGGTGAGACTATAGTTCCCATTGTTATTGATTTGGTAACATGGCATTCAAACTGTTGACATTTACGGTCATTTACATTACATTTGCCTAAATTATTTCAAAATAACTTTCAGGATAGGTAAGAGGTAATCAACACTGACTACTTGAATACTTCTTCCTGCAAGAAGCGAAAGGCCTTATTTAATAATTATCATTGGTATCTGTTCGGGGTTTTTTTGTGAAGGCAGTACTGCTGAAAGAATCACACAATTTGTCCCATATGTGATCTAGTCTCAAAAACTATGGATAAAATCATTTACATAAGTCAGATAAAATGGAGTAAAGCCAGGGAACATGTTGAACACATCTGTTTCATAGCTGGCTCTGAAATTCTTCCAATAAAACATGCCTATAGGACAAAAATTTCTTTTACTATGGCATTGGACTATATGACATCTCAAAATGGCAAAAGGCTTGTTCAGGTACAGTTACGCTGACAGAAATTATCTTAGCAATACAACTTCAAAGACAGAACATGTATAAAATAGACTGGTAAAGACACATTTTTCTTCCAATAGAAGCTGCATCTAATCCTAGAAGAACTTGTTCTCAATCAAGTTTCCTGTTGTAGAACAGGCTTATGTTCAAAAGCCACAGGAACTGCATGTGCTGGGAAATAGATGTAGAAGAGCAGAAACGGCATACTTTCCTGTAGAATAACTTCTTGAACAGTGATCTTATTGAGCCTAGAAATGCTTAATATAAGAAAACTAACCTGAAATAAAGATTGTACTCAATACAGTATAAGGTTCTATTCTTTGGAAAGATAACTCAAATTCATATATTTGAAGAAAGAGATACCTGATTTAACAAACACTCATACAAGTCCCTTGTGTTAACAAATGCCAGAACCAAGAAACTAATGATGTTGGAAAAAAAACAACAAAACCAAAACCCAACCATAGGTGCGCATACACACCCTAGAATGACATTTTAATAAGGCTGTCTCCGGCAAATTATAAAGTTAATTACCCTGTTGCTGTAAGACTTTTTCTGGGAAACTTCAAAAAAGATACAGACAAATCACAGGGAGTCCAGTGAAAGTTAACAGCAGAACTCCTAAGAAAACATGACCTGTGAAGAAAAGGTCTGCTTGCACAGTTCAGTAGAGAAGTCTGAAATAAAAGGAGGAACAATCTTCATGTATGCAAACAGTTGGTGCAAAGAGTACAGAAACCATTAACTTGCATGAGTAGTAATAGTTGGACAAGAACTAACTGGCTTAACTAGCACCAAGACAGAGACTTAAGTAAAACATTAAGAAAAGCCTCCTAATTATAATGATAGTTTTGTACTAGCTACAAATAGACCAGTGAAGAGGTGTGGTATTCTCCTTGAGTTTTTTTTAAGAATAGATGAGACTAATGTCTGCCGGACATAATTTCAGTGTATTTGCTTCTGCTTCACAGCAGAGATCTCATGAAATCCGTTCCCTTCTTACACATCTATAATTTCTTCATTTATCCAAATGAGAACTGTTTATCAGTGTTATCATACTCAGGCTTCAAAAGTACAGTCTTTGCAACATCAACATTTGATTTTTATTATGTTGCTGTTGTCAGACTACTAGTGTACTTAGCACAAAACATCCCAGGAACACAAAAGTAACATCTTTCACTACTGCAGTGGAAAACGATTGAATGGAAATACAGAAAGAGAAGCAAGCGGGGAAAAAATAATGAAGGACTCCAAGAAGAAATGGCTGAAAACAAAGCTACAGCAAAGAAAAACCCCCAAACTTTAGCCTGAAGAAAAATATTTTCCTCTCATGTGAAAAACTAAGTTACAGTTTACTGATACAATTTCAAAAATATGCAATAATTTGAGATATAGAAGTAAACAAAAGTAAAAGATTTTGCAAATGGATAGGAAAAAAAGTCACGCCTCTACAGGCCTCCCTACCTTACCAGTTCCCAACTCTCCGCTTTTAAAGCACACTGCAGATACCCCTGCTTTGGCCTTGCTCAAGTAAGTCCGACTTCAAATGGCCTCATTAAGCTGGGTTCTAAACTATATTATATGTGTACTTGTGGGTCAAGTGTCTCTGGAGCAGTGGTTCCCACAGATGGAAATTGGTGCAATATCCTAACGCTGAACTCCATCTTTCCTTCAGTCATTGTCACCAAACCTCCTGCAGCTTCTCAAAAAATACACTTAAGGCGAATATATTAAAAACATCTCAGAAAAAAACTGCAAGCAAGCATGTTTAGTCTAAGAAATTAGGTTAACATAGAGCCATAAGCTGCATTTGTTATTACTAAATCAAGATCTCATGCTAAGGTCCAGAAGTGAGAATCACGAGTAACACACTGCATTCTGAAAATGTTCCCACTGCCCAATTACAGGTTTACAATGTTATTTTGCAAGATATGTGCAATTATAGCATGCATGATCTATTTTGACCTATTCCTTAGTACTACAAAATACCAGTATATTAAAATAGCAAATGCAGTATTGATTCTTCTAAAAACCATATTTCTTTTCTTATCTCCCACAGAAAAAATTAGTGTGGTTAATCGAATTCACTGGGGATTTTAATTTTTTTTTTTTTTTTTTTTTTTTTTTTTTTTAAATT
>VXBL01002581.1:848445-867078 GCA_013400195.1 Aramus guarauna
AGAGGCTGAGATTACTGCAAAACCATTACAGCAAAGGAGTTACTATCCTAGTATTTAATATAATGTTATAAGCATGCCTCAACACCTAGGAGACATAAGTATTATTACTGAAAAATAAAAGCAAAAAATGCAGAGAACACTCATGTTTCCCCTTCTCTTTTTGAGGACATATTCTCTGTATTCTTACCCCTAGAGTATTTTGAGTGTATTCTCCTACTGTACTAAGCCGCAGTGCATTACGACTCCATAAATGCCGGCTGTTTCAACTCCTTGTCAGGGAAAAAAAGCACACACAGAAACAACTCTCTTCTAAAGAGCTAGCTTAGATCTTAATACATCCATTGCTTTGCTGGAAGTTAAAGAAGGCAAGGTCAAATAGAAGTTCCTTGTATTCAGTGTGAGCAGAAAGGTTTGTTATAGTTCTTACCCATGGAGGAGTTTATTAATTGCAGGCTGAACATGTCTCCCACACAGAAGAATGCTCACCTTTCTAATGTTCCATTTCACTGAGATGAGTGATGCATTTCACCATCGTTATGTATAAACTTCTCTGCTTTATGACTATTCAGACTCCAGCAAAGTTAAGAGGAAATGTGCAACAATATACAATAATTATTTCCAAGTTCATGCTCAAATCCTGTAGAGAACAGTTCTGGGATATAATAAAAGTAATTTAGTTTTATCAAATCACTTCCATTTCACATCAAATCTACAGTCCACATGTATCATAGAACCTTGCAGTCAAACACGAAAAGAAAGTAAATTCCACAAGTCTCAAACCTGTTCACGTTTAACCTTTTTTTTACAGAAAGATGTTAAGAATGTGGAAACAATCTCTTAACAAACTAAATCATTTCACTTAAATGCAATGGGTTAGGCTTCTAGAGTTAGTTATCTAAAAGGTGCATTTTCTTCAGGAATTTTCTTGCTGTGTACCCTGAACTAATATTTGCAATAATAAAAATATACCTTGCACAAGAGGTTTGAAAAAAGCTGATTTTATCTCTGTACAAGTTTCTCACAACCACATAAATGACCACCCAGTTACTAAGGAAAGGGGATATATCAGAAGACGACAGCATTTTGGCTCAAACTCCTCCTCCCCCACAAAACTGGCATTCAGATTATCATGAAAAAGCAATCTACATGTACCCATGTAAGTTCTCATATTTTAATGAAAGACACAAAAGTCAAACGTCTTTGCAGAGAACAACTAGCAAAGACTCTTACATTCAATCCAAAATGGAATATTAAAGAGGTTGCTTCTATAGCAGCAACTTGATTCCACAAATTTCATTTGTTACAGCAAACACAGCCATCACTTATACTTTATACTTTGAATAAAGTTATCAGACATGGGAACATTTGCCTTAAAGTGAATTAAAAAAAATGAGTAATGAAATATAGATTCTGATTGATATATTGCAAGATTTCTGTGTTTTTTTAAATGGAATCTGTGCATTGATCACAGAAGTCACACCTATTTTAGAGACACTGATGGACAAATTTGTGTTAACATTGTGAGACAACACAATATGGACAGAAAGCATTTTAATTGGTAAATGAAGGATTCCAAGTTTTTCCTTTAGCAGGATAGCATACTGCACTGCAATATACACCACACCTTTTGCTTCAAGATTTTGCATGTTAAATTGTTGAATCTATACTGCTTTCCACCACTGTACGTTAAAGCTTAAGTTTATTACCTGATTATTCTATTATCAAATTTAAGTTGCAGCCAGCTTAACTTCATTATGCCATTTTATCCGCACACAATTCAAAATATTCTCAATATGCCATGTTAGTTTGAAACATTACTAACAGTATTCTGCCATATTTTTAATTCTTTTCAGAGAAATACCTACTCAGTCTTTAAAATCATTGTTGAATACTCAAGTGTGTGGCTGACCAGAAATAGTGTAGTGCGAACAGCTACCTCAAGGGCTACTGATGCAACTAATAACAACAGAGATTTACATTACCTTCTCCCCAAATTTACCCAGAATAGGATTCTGAAACTTTCCCTCTCTGCCCCCTTCACTTCAAAAGAAGTACTTTTTTTATTCACTTCTGACTGAGATTCTTCATTACTTAATGGATGTGCAAATGAAGAATTTGTCTTTTACACTTTCCATTCGCAAGAGACTGAATGCTTTCAGGGCAGTGAGTGTTTTCAGAGAAGAGTTTTACTATGTACAGCCTTTCAAGTTTTAAATATAAACCAATGAAAGTCAAGGCACTCTGTGTAGTTATGTATGAGCAAAAAGATTATATTACTGAGAATAATGAGCCCAAACCACAAAGTGAAGATTTGCAACTGGGAATAAGGTGAAATCTCATTCTTTTACAGCTTTGGTTTGAACTCGCCAGAAAGAAGCTTTTTAAGCATTTCGGAATTTTTTCCTTCTGGTGGTGAGGGCCATCTGTTGTGATCTGGGGAAAACAAATAAAACAACATACTTAGTTGATTGAGAAACTAGGCATTTTACTTTTGTGTCTTCTCATTGATCAACTTCAGTCTCTTGAAGGGCATTATTTTGTAGCCCATTTCTTACCAGGTATTTCTAGGGTATGGCTATATAAACTCTGGCCACCATCCACAACCATGGTTATTCCAGTTATGTAAGAAGCAGCTGGAGATAGTAGGAAACACACAGCAGGAGAGATCTAGCAAAAGAATGACAATTTTAGTCTTTCTTAACTGCTGGGAATTGTTCATGTCAAAGACACTTGTAAAAACTTTTACAGGCAAGACATAGCAACGTTTTCTACTCAGCAATGAAAATTGTAACAGTCTTAAAGCCATCTTTCCAGCCACAAACATCAAGTACTCAACAGATGAAAACCCATAAGCTCTTAAAGATCAGCATCAGATGCCGAAAATCAAAAAGTCGTCCAGTTTATCAAAAATGTGAGCTAAGTGCTTTTAAGATACACTTTTTTCACTTTAATACTCACTCTTTTAGTCCCCCCTGCTGGAAGTCAACCTTTTCAGGAACTAATGTTTACTATGAAACACTTCAGCTGTAAGAGGCATCCGAATTAAATTTTCAGTGTAACAGTGACTACTGGTTAAGTCTTCCACTTGGCACTACTAAACATTACTACAAGCTCTTTTTTTTTTTTTTTTTTTTTAATATTCCCCCACAGTACAAAATTAAGTCTTTTGTTCTCCATATAATAAAGTGGCTTCAAAATAGAGACACAGAAGTATAAATATCACAAATGTTCTGAAATACATTACCTCCTCAGGAACTGCTGACCTCTTGGCAGGAACCTTTGGTATGCTCTTTAACCACATCATTGTACCGTGTTCTCCATAGTTTGCAACAGCAGTTTCTGAAAACACTATTCCCTATTTTAAAACAGCATAGTGAAAACTAAGTTCTCTGCATGCGTTTAAAATGTGATCATTGTAAAATTGTGAAGTTGTCATTACTGAGATTTTCTGTGGGATTAAACTATCTCAACAGCACTTGAATGCAAGTTTTTAAATTTAATGGAATAGTATAATTTATACAAGAAAGTAATTTGACTGCTAGCCACATCTCTATTCAAGCCAAATAATTCAGATTTTTCCAATTCTCCACTGTCACTTCCATAACTGTAAAGAGAGGAATATAAAGAAGAAACTCAAAGACTGTTTTGAAATTACAAACATTTCATATTAGTTTATAGCAGAAAACTACAAAGTCCCAAGAACAAGTTCTCAATGGTTTCTTGTAATCTCCAAGAACACTAGATTGATTTTATGGTGAATTATGGAAGCATGCAGATTTCACAGTCAGATTTCAGACTCTCCCTACTTAGCTACTATAGAAACAGAAAAAGGTGACTGTCTTTGCTCTGATGATTATAAAGTCCAGTTTAGACTGGAGAGGGAAGATGAAGGCTACAGCAATGGGAACATAGGGTTACAAAGGTTAGTTATGACAGAACCTTTGGGACTCAAGTTTAAGTAAGATAACAAAATCTGAATACCTCCAAGGAGTGCATGCTAAGATTTCTCTTCTAAGATATCTGTGAAATGTGAGTGACTAGGTTTTGGGAGCTAAGGAAGTAACTCCTTTGTGAAATTATTTTTTTAGAATGCATGTTTCCCTCTCTATTTACCCATTCCCATACAGTTTTGTGTGGTTACCACACTACTGTGACCATAAAGGTGACAGAAGGATGTAAAGTATTACTGTAACTACAACATGGATTTTTGTTATCAGCATAGTAACAAAGCTAGCAAATACTTCTGAAAGAGCCAAACCACTGAAGTGTTTGCTTGTCAAAAACGTCTTTTGACATGTGCTATAATGTATAATGAGTATGATTCATTAGGTAATTAGCATGCCTGAAAAATACATTCACATAATAATGCTGTCTTAATTACTTACTTCTCCAAGACTTGATAAATCAGAAAAAAAGAAATAAACAGGAAAAACAAGCCAGCAGATCTTAATATTTAATAAGTCTCCAGATGAGTTGGGCCTCACAGAGGCTACGTAAGAGCTACTACCTGAACGATCATCACATAACTGCCATTGAGCATTCTGTGCTATGCCAAAGAAAGCGAGCCAGTAGTTTTAGGACAAGAGGCACAACAGGATATACAGACATCCTACAAAGACAGTAGAAAGATCTTCCTATGGACCAATTAAACAAATCTGACACTTAACTACCCTGTGAAATAAGACAAATTCCGAATGTGGAAGTAGCTAGACAAAGTTTGCCTTTCTGGTTTTGTTTTCAAGGTAGTAAATGTGCAAAATAAATTGTTGTTAGGAGTGAAGATTGTGCGATCTGTTGTGATTTGTGCAATCACAAATGTCAAAGCTAGGGCTTCTACGTACCCTCTATATCTGCAGCACCATGCACTAGAAAATACAGCTGGTCTTTCCATATGGTTATTTAAAACAACTGCTACATGTTACCTACTTCCCCAGAAATGTGGCAGGCATATTTTAAGTGTCCTGTATAGTGGTTTCATGTCTGCATATATTTGATAAGAAAAAAATTCAGAACACATATTTTTATATTCAATTGCTTTGACAGAAGGTCCACACCAAACACAATCTTTGTATGCCTAAAACTAATCTAACTTAACACGTGGAATGACAAAGTAAAAGATATTATGTCTATGCATTCAGAGATTTTCAAAATAACTTTGTAAACACAGGTGGAAACCATCAGTATACCTGAAACACAAATAGGAGAAGTTTTGTAAACTCATAAATAATGTAATCATTACTGAAACACAAAGCATTTGATAATTTTATGTCAAGGGTTTATAAGACAGGTCACCAACTCCTCCCAGGTATCATTTAATTAAGCTAGAAAAAAACCCAAACCAAGAGTGCAAAGTCAAAGCAGAAAGCAAAAGCAATTTTATCCTACATCTCTGGCTTGTCAACCAAACAATACAGAACACTCTCAAATTACCTGAAGAACATAAATGACGGAATTATAAATACATACATAAATAATCAACAAACAGTTAGAGGCTATAGATTTTAAAATTCCTTTTGTTATCAAAGTTTTAACCACGAATATGCACGATGACTAAGTTTAATCAGATCGTTTGCCATTACTTACAGGAGCAACGCTGTTGATTCTTACTCCACTGTGGGCCCATTCTAAAGCCAAAGTCTTGGTTAGGTTATTCACTGCAGCTCTTGCAGCTCCTGTATGCCTATTGAGAAAAGAAAGCAAAAGAAGCATCTGTTCCCTCAGCTAACAGAGCCCAACGTTAATTCTACTGCAGCCTCACTAGGGTAGTCAGAGTAGCTTTCTATGGCTGAAGCAACCATCTGAGAGAGAGATTTTCTACTTAGTAAGTCTGACTATAGTTTCACAGTTTAAACAAGCTATGCTACAGTTTCCTGTCATTTCTGGAAATACTTGTTACCTCTTCTTCCCCAGCGTGACATGAGGTCAGCTACATTCTACTGCAGAAGCGGCTTATAAAATTAAAAGTAACTGGAGGCAAAGTTCAAACTGTAAAACTACAAAAGGTAGGCTGCACAGGTAAAGCAACACTTGGAAGAACAGTGGTCTGAAAAATCATTTAGGTCTTCTGACCAACATGATTAAAATAAGCCACTATTCAAAAATTACTATAGGTGGATGGTGCTAGAGGTGACCATAGGCAGAGTGATCTCATATACCTTGCTGCTATAGGAAACTAGTCTGAAATGAATACAAGCTTGAACAAATGCAGTGATGAATAATAGACAGTGGGACTCAGAGCAAACTAATACAGTGTAGTTCCTTTGGCCTAACAAAACAGACTTAGAGGAGACAAATGCAAGAGCTTCTGAAATACCAGGAAAGGAATAAAAAAAAAAAATTAAGAAAAACATAAGAAAGCCCAACTTACTCATATGTTTAAGCCAGAAATAAATAACCTGCAGGCACACTATGAGCAAACAAACTTGACTAGTTTTATGTTCAGAATTAATACTTATGAAAAACTGCATCAGGTGATTTTTGGCATAAGCAGTGGCTAGACTTGTAAAGGTAATTCTTTTTCAATAGAACATTTCTAAAAAATATGAATGCAGCAGGAATTTAGTTTAAAGTAGTTTTGTCTATCCATCTACATCCACACACAACAGTTATTTGGGAAACTTTTTTCCACTGCTATTCAGAATTAGTTTTTTTATCTCTTGGTTCAACTCACAAATATAGCTTCAGCCTATTCACTGTGACAATTCAACCAGAGTTAACCAGAGTGGAAAAACTCAAATAACTGTAGCTTCAGCACCACCCTGTGGATCTCTAAATTTATTTTGTATTGCCAAGAGCAAGCTAGTGAGAACATATTCTGCTGTTCCTTCAAAATTTGAAATTTTGCAAACTTTCAACCCTAAATCAGGACAGAGAGAGGTAATGTAACATTTGCTCAAATTATATTTTTATATTTACTTCAATAGAAATTTAAAGTTTAAAAAAAAAAGTCCTCTAAAAAAAAAAATTTGGATTTTTTTTTCAAGTAAGAAACTGCCAAAATACAGCATTTTGACAACTTCAAAATTTCCCTGGAAAAGAACATAACTGAAACAATTCATTTTCTGAGCATTATTTCTCTTTCAACAAATTGGAACTTTTTTGGCAGAAAAGTTTCAAATTGGAAGACTCCTGCTTTTTGCAGCTAAAGAAATTTTAACAAATATAGTACACATACAGATATGGAGAGGATGCTGTATTTTCACAGATGTGATCATTTGTGTCAGTATAAAAGAACTACAAATAATATGCTTGCACCCATGAGCCTTCTCCCAGTCAAGAAAGGAGCAGAGCAAATAGAACCAATTCTCTGCATCAGAGACTTTTTCCAAGAAAGATGGCTACAAAGTGAGAATGAAAAGGAAAATGGGAAAGGCAGGCATTACGTGACCTAAATGACATAGTCAAAACCTGAACATACTGGAGATGTTCTTCCTACTCCTCTACTCCCTGTCCAACTCCCATAACTCATTACACCATCAAGACCTGTAAACTGCCAGTAGAAGAGGAAAACAACAGGTGCAAAGTTCTCATAAATCCTCCAGAAATTTGGAAAGAGAACAAGCAAAGATTACATTTCAGTGCAACTATTCCCACCATCATACAATATCCAGTGAAAGCTTCACTGGCAAGTCTTGCTTCACTGTTTCTTACAAACAAGTCGACAGAGACCAGAGATGCCATTTGCTCCTGTAGTGTCTACATTAATTAACAGGAGATCCCCACACATACAGCCAAGTGATACTCTTGCTCTCTCTTGACCTAACTACTGTATTTCTATACTCTGCTGCTGCCCAGTGCACACCTTTCTAAAATGAAGTATTTAGGAGCAATTAGTACTTCTAGGGGAAAAACATAGGAAAATGTAAAAATAAAATAAAATATATATTACGACATTCCAGGAAACCCATTTCTCACGGCAGCAGTAATGTTGACAATGACTCCTCCATGTTCCTGCATCCAGGCATTGTACACTGTATGAAGGAGGAAGATAACCTATAAATATCAGAAGAAATGCTTAAAAATAAACTTGCCAACTGGAAGCCAAATTTGAAGTCTTAACTCAAGTTACACTACGCATTTCCTGTGCAGATTTAGATAAACAATCTGCTCTTTGTACCACAGCCTCACCATTGGATTGGTGAGCTAACAGGTGTGGTCTGGGTGGAAATCAAGATTTCATGCTTCCACATAAATTACTTTCATTTCCACATTTTTAATGCTGAGAATCATGTATCAGACTTAAATTTAACTTTAAATTTACGTTCCTGCCAGGAGAGAAATCTTTTCCTGTGTTTCACACAGGGAATACAGGCCACAGAAGTTAAGTGGTTTCTCTATAGTCCTTTAAGTGAGTATCCAAGCCAACTGACTCCCCAAACCTGGCCTTAACCAAACCATACTTGCCTAAATGCATGTTTGTATATATGAACAAATGTAATGTACAGTTTAATGTAAAGGTTTGGGTGAGATTCACGAAAACAAATATCCACTGCCAGATAAATGTGTGCAAAAAGAAGGCAGGGAAACTTTACATTTCTTATCTCCTGGTTTTGCTGTAAAAAACAAACCAAATAAACAAATAAAGGTTAATGTTCAGTCCTTACCTGCTTTGCAGCAGTAGAACGTCCCTGTCAGATTTGTGTCTATTACAGCATTCCAGCCTTTTGCACGGATGGCTTCAGAAGGACTTGCGAATTGGCCCCCTCCATTATTCACCAGGAAGTCAATCTTCCCGTGCAGACTCAGTGTAGACTTCACCAAAGCTTCTACCTGAAACAGTATTTGTTAGTGTGGTATGCTGATTAAGCTATACAGCCAACTTCATTCTCAGACAGTATTTTCTCTCTCACATCCTTTTCACACATAAAGAGGAGGTACCAGCCTTCAGAGAGGCTGGAAGATCAGTATGACAGGTTTAGTCAGCCAAGAAGGATTGGGCTGAGTCCATGTTTATTTAGGAATATCAGCACTGAAAGAAGAAGGGGATTTATGCCGCTGAAGGTTTGTAAAAACAAACACACACAAAAGCCTGGTACTTAAGACCTACTGAGAATCTCCTGACATTTTTCACAAGGGTAGGGGTGTTCACATCAGATGCTGGAAGAGTTCCATATAAGGAAGCTACTGTTTTTTCCATATGACCCATATACCTGAGCATTTTTAATAGAAAACGTAAGTCATTCTGTGAAGTTTTAACATTTTTATACAGAAAATTTGTACATTTACTAAAGCTCTGACATATGACTTGGCAACAACCAATCTTCTTATGTAGACCAAGAAGGTTAGTTTGTTATCCTATAAAACATGAACTCTAAAAAGCGCTGGAAATACTACAAGTTGTCTTCTTCAGCAAAAGAAAGGTGAATATTTGACTAAGCAGACACCTTCTACTTATAAGCAGGATGAATACTTACAATTAAGAGCACTGTCTGGCACTACTTACCTTTGGGTATTCTGTGAAGATATTAATAACAAATGGCAATAGACATTTTATTGACTCACTCAAAGAGCTGTTAGTGCAGAAAAAGATTGGCTTAAGTTCATATGGAAGGAAAGAGATTTTGAGAATCTAAACCTAGCTCTAACACTGACCTAATCTGAGTCACAGGCTGTAAACTAAGCCTTTTGCATTATCTTCTCTTTTGGAAATACAGCAGTTTTGCCCCACACTCACACTAAACACAAGAGAACTTCTGAAGGATAACATATTCCAAAGCATTCAAAGATTTTACAGATATCAAAGCTGATGTATTTTTCCTATTACAAGATAGTAATAAGAACTCTATAGCAAGTGCTTAATAATTTAACCTTTATCTCAAGAAATAAGGAAAATGGAACAACTTGACTGTTTCCTGCTTATATTACCTATCATAACTAGATACCATGCATCAGTTATTCCTATTCAAGCATATGTAAATAATTAATCTAGCATCTGTGGTCAAAGAAAACACAGACAAAAAAACCCAACAAAAAAAACAAACCCAAAACAAACAGCAGGAGCAATGTTGCTGCTGAAACAGATTTGACTAAGTGAATGATATCAGTCAGCCTTCCTCTGTATTGAATAAACAGGAGAAAACATCAGAAATAAAAGAACAAGCAATTCATGATCTGTACCTCACCAAGAGGGTCACCAATTCAGTCTCATAAATAGCAGTCTTACAGCTTCTTCTAACAGTTCAGGATGGTTTAACATGATAGTATGGATCATGTGAGGATGCACCTCTCTGAAGAAGAAAACCTAAATAAAAATATAGTCACTGAAGCCTGATTGTAAAACTAATGCCTGCTGAGAAAAAAATGCCTTAAGAAAATAATTTTGATACCTAAATCACCATATTTAAATTCTGAATAGCATCTTATTTATCACATCAGTCACTGCAGCTTGTGGTATCTGAGGAAAAAAAAACACCAAAACAAAACATCTGTGACAGCAATCCCAAATCCATGACTTGTGAGAACCACCTTGCCACAAAGACTTCCAGGTTTGCTCACAACTAGAGAAAAGTAGGTTATGTCTCGCTAGGTAGAAGTTGTCACGCTTTGCTCAGCATTATCAAACTCTTCTCCCTTTCAGCCTGAGAATCTCGCTTTGAGTATTGTTCTCCGTAAGTCCTGAAGTAGGGCCTTATTTATGGAAGATAAATGGTTTCAGTACAAAGAATGTTTGAACAGACTTCAGGTTGGAGTGGGGAGGGGGGTGTAAGGGGTGGTGCATGTGGACAGAGCAAGAGAGAAAAGGGAAAATGCTAAGAATCATAAAAAAACAACAAAACAAACAAAAAAAAACAACAACAACAAAAAAAAAGAAAAATCCACTGAGAAGAGATATTATAAGAAAGTTTTCAACAGGTAGACAAAACTTGCTATGACATACCAATTCAAATTGGTTCACATGTTGTATCTTAAGAAATTCTGTTGCTGTCCCTACTTGTCACACCATATTCTCAGGGCAATAAAGAAAAAAAACAACCAAACAAAAAACCCCGCATCTCAGTTCTGCTTTCAAAAGCCAGCAAAGGCTGGCAGGCTCTCCAGTGACAGCTCAGATGGCTCCAACTGTAGCAATCTTCACCATGTCTTCTGTGTTGTAGAGAAAGCATCATTGCAGTGCTTCTCCCAGTTACAGTAAACATGGTGACAGCAGCCACCAGCATAGTGAGAAAGGGTCTGGTAGAACACATTTAAATCACAGTGAGGACTAAAGAAGATTCCTTTCTAGTCCTAAAAATTCAAAATCCAAACAGAAAGAACTTACTAAAAAACCTACTAAAGACTCTTTCTGGAAACAAAGCAAAACTGCAGAAGGTATAGCTAACAGTTTAGGACATTGTTCTGAAGATGACTGAAAAGCAAAAAATCAGGCACTTCAGACATAACCAGAAGACTAGAGCTCTTCAATAAGAACCTTTATTGTGTGAGTGCAGCTCAAAAGTATTATGCAGCAGCACACTTTCACAGATAAATGAGATGACAGTACTCGCTGACACAGAGAAAAGGGACAAATGTCCACATACATTCACAGGTCACCTTGAGCTTGAGTAAAACACAACAGGCAGATTATCCACTACTGAGTGGCTAAGATTTGCTATTTGGGAACTAGAACTAGTAGGCATTCTTGCACAGTGGTAACAGGTATTTTTACTTTGTCTTACTTTAAAATAACACAGCAGTAACACAACAGGAATCTCTTATCCACAGCTCCCCACCAAGCCATACTCTTCCACCACAGGCTTCACGCAGACAGGCACTAAGTATGTATAAACCAACTGAGACTATACTAAGCTATAAAGTTTATTCAAAAAGAAAAGCTACCTTGTATCTGAGTTCACCAGTAAGTACTAAATAGCACTGTATTGAGTCTGTCTCAAGGAGTCTTGTTTGTCAGATGTCCAAGTGATAGGGTTTTAGCCTCATGGTCTGGTTCAGCAGCAGTTCTTGCTGGAGCTCAAGTACGGACAGGGGACATTGTGCACAGAATTCTGAATTGCTCATTTCAAGAAGGGCAGTGGCCTTCTAGAAGTACAAGGTTTTATCTTCCATTTACCTAGATATGTCTTCTACTTATCTATATACCAATTAAAGAAATCTTTGTATAGAGCACAAAGGCTTTACCAGAATAAAAAGTTCCTCATCTCTTTCTTTCCCCTGTCAACAGATTTGCTGTAGCTCAACATTAAAGACACACAAACACATGCTTCACCTTCCCAGCGCCTACAAAGATAAATAGAAAGCTCTTTTCATAACGGAAAAATGATGGGGTCTTCCTCCTCCACTCTGGCCACCATTACATTGAGGCACTGGAATTAATTAATTAGATCCTTCAATTTTGGAAAAAGAGCTTGGTTTGAAAAGACACACGCACACAGAGCTGTCTGACCTGCATCTCAGCAAGATCAAACTGACCTGCTCTTGTTATATTCAACACATTACGTGAGCAGTGCTAGAAAACATCCAAATAATTAAAATCACTTCAGCTTCATAATCACTAACAAGCAACACTGATTATTACATACACTCCAGGCCACAAGATAAGGGACAGGCACATAATCTCTGCTTCAGAATAAGGCCCTGTGAAAACAGAACATAGAAACCTCAGGTGCTCTTACCAGTATCCCAGAACTCTCTACTCTTCCATCTTTAAAAACAAAACAGATTTGTTATACTTTACAAAACACTCGATGGAAAACCAGCCAAAAGTAGCCACAGCAAACTTGTGACAGAAATAAGCCTGACAGGTTATGCAGTGGTTGGAAATCCTCCATCAAGCAAGATTATTTTTTGCACATTAAACAAAAAGTAAGCTTTGCTAGAAAGCAAGAGGACCTTTGAGGATGAAGATTAAGAGACTTAAAAATGTGAATTCATTAAGCTATTCCCATGGTATCTGCCATCAAACTTCTGCAGCTATTAATTCACTGCACCTTCTTTGACTCTTCCTAGGCCAGAAAGAGCTCTAATAGACATATTGCACCATATGATGAAGGATAAATCTTCTAATGCTTGAATTTCACAGATCCAAACGGAGCACGCAAGAGGAATGAGCTGTGTCATCTTCAAAGCAAGTCAGTTACTTTAAGATTTGCAATAGGACACAGAAAAAAAAAAAATCATCTGGCAATTTTGAAAGCTCTTTCATCTTTCTTAGATCTCCTCTCTTCAAGGTCCCTCCCTTCAGTTTGCCTGATTATAAAATTAAAACCTGGACAAAATTCATAGGGGTCTTAAGAGAAATGCAGAACAACTGATGGAGATGAAGGGATGAAAAAAAAACCAAAAGACATGCTACAGTAAGAACAGACTGCGGTTCCTTCCTACAGGTGATCATGGTGGCTTCCTTTAAGAGAAAGATTTACTCTTAGAAAGGTTTCAGTGAGATGTCAAAGAGAAGGATATATTAAATGAATTATGTAGTGCTCCAGGAAGCTTCCTGGGCTTTACAGCTTGTGATGGATCAGTTCTGACACCTAAGGAGGCTTGAACTCCTAAGTTTTTTTCTTTGTTGAAACATTTATAAGGTCTTTCTCCTTCACACATTCTTTGGTACCTGGTATAAGAGCTCAGAAAGAGGAAATACTTGTAGAGGCTGTCCTCTCTACCCAACAATGTGCTTCCATGAATTTCTGAGATAAATACTCTTCACTCATACTAAGCTGAAACCAGACAATGAGTTGTAAAGCTATTAATGAGTAGTATACAGAGCCAGTTGTACAAGTCTTGTTTCTTTCAGGAGGGAAGCCAAAAGTTTAAATGCCCTCTCATCCCATGTTCCACTGTAAATAGGAAGCTACTCCTGTATTTGTGAAAATGCTGAACTGAGTTGCACTGCTGTGTTGCCTCTACTCAAAATTCACCCCCAAGGCTAGAAAAACCCTTTGCTACAACTTTTACTGATCCCTGTTCCTAAAACTCCAAGTCCCAGGCACTAAACTTTAGGTTAAGAAACGAATAGGTTTTGAAAGTGGATGTACAATGCTCTTTGAATAGAAGTAAAAGCCCAACAGTACTTTTCCTCTAGTGGCTGTAAGACAACCAAGTGTAAATTAGAAAAAAATACTTGCCATCGCTGCTTTTAGCAAATATAAATAAGCAACAGTGAGCAGTGGGTTGTGGAAAATCTACCACATCCCTCAGTTCTCACAGTTTTCAGCAGTGTAAGTTACTGATTGTTAGTTTATCTAGCTTCAACTTACAAACACTAAGTACCTAAGTGTAAGGAGGTGCTATCCTCACTACAAATTTAAAAGCTGAAAACATGATCCACACATTTCTGGTCCAATAGTAATTTTAGAAATTAAGTAACAAGCAGCCAGAATTCAGCAATCTTTGAGAATTTCAGCAATCTTTGAGAATTACAGCATTAAAGAACTAACGGAGGAGGACAAAATCACAAAAACAAGAGCTAAAGAATAAAACTCAGAGGATGTCTCTAACCAGTAAAAATATCTGCTCTTGAAGACGGGCATCTGGAATGGATAAGTATTTGTTTAGCAGGTACGCTTAAGTTCTTATGTTAACATGCAACAGAAATTGCATTTCTTATCCAAAACTTCCATAAAAGGCTTACAAAATTTTCACAGTGATCTTTTTTTCTAAATAGGACTTCAACAGAAAGAAGCAAGAACAGCTGGAGAACTAAACTGAGTCAAACTACACAACTGAGTCAATGACTGAAAAATTCAAGACTGGAGTTTAAGCTACCTTATTCCACTGAACCTTCTCTTCAATAGATAGGGATATGAAATGACAATGGTTTATGAGAACTTCCAGTGGCAGAAGAGACCTGACAGACGCTTCTGCAATATTGTACGAAAAGTTCTAAGAAAGTTCTGGTGTGTCTGTAAATGAGTAGAGCTTAAAACTAAACTGGAAACAAGACAATTCTATGATGAAACTTCAGAGTAATACCTAAGACAGAAGTTTCTCCAACTATCAGCATGGCTACCCGTAACAGAATAATGCCTAAACACTTTACACATCACTATAAAAATGGCTTTAAAAGCACTTTCAAAAAAGTTTCCAAAGCCATCTAAGACTGTTTTAGCAAGTATGTATTTAGCCACACTTAATAAACAGAAAACAAAGAAAGAATGGTAGTTTGTTTAGCGAAGATTGCCTCAGTTCATGATCCAAGCCCTCTACCATCTCACAGAACACTGCAGTTCCCACTAAATCATTTTTAAACTGATGCAGAAATGAGATTCACCTGCAGAAGGTTATTAAGCATGCCAGAGTATTTTCTGCAAGAACAGTGACATAAAAGAAGGCTTAAACCTCTTCTCCTTCTGTACCTCTTTTCTCTCCTGTAGCTTTAATCATTTAAGTTGCCCTCTGACATCTGTCATAACCTATTATATCACATTGCTGACGCTAGTAAATACAAACCTAAAATTCACTGGTAGGTGAAGTGACATACTGCACAGCCCCAGGGTTCACCTCCTTCAGGAGAGAAAGTCTAAGTATATCACTATAAATATTTTATGGCGTGAGTTGTTCCATGAGGGAAGAATTTTATTTTATATTTTCTTTATGGTTGTATATAAGGCTATTTCCAGAATCTGCATAGCTACCGAAGGTCATTAATGTTTCTTTACGTTACACTAGAATTTAACAGTGACTTTGAAAGGTGAAGAAAAATGTAGCAATCAGCGGTTACTGGAATATTTTCTAGCTGTCTTCAGTAAGTTAAAAGTCTAACCTGATGATGGACTTTTAAATGTTTATAAAAATTAGGAGGTGAACGCAGACTTCTGAAGAACTTGGGTTAAGTACTTTTGCTCTTGATCTTCCATTTTTTGTAATATGAAGAAAAAAGAAAAAACTCAACTGGGACAGTAATAGAATTCTTAATGAGGTACACTTCAAATTGTAACCAAAATTTGAAACCTGGCTAAAAATAGTAGTATTTGTGGGGGTTTTTAATACAAGCAAAACTAACAATGCAGGGAACTTGTGTCAAGTCACAAGCATTAAGATTCCATGCTGTGACTTCCTGTTTGAAGGAACTATTCTGAGGTCTCCATCTTCACAAGTTAACACCCCCTCACTGCTGTCACAGAAATGTGACAGAATCATGCTAAGTGGGCTCTGGCTCAGCTGTTGAACATGCCAGTTCCAAGGGCTGCTTCTCCCACAGACATCTGAAATACGTATGCATGGTCAGGAAAATGTTTGCAATTACAAATGCTTTCCTGCTTAGGTAGCTAACAAATGGTATTCTCTTGGAAAACACATCTTTATCTAGATCAATTTAATAGTGCTGCACCTTTCCCCTGATCTAAGCCACTTTTGAGAGGGCCAGAGAAGACCTTTGGAGATCTAAGAATTTATATACACAATACGCTTTTGAAATGTTAAGCCCCAGAACAAGATCACTAGTCTTTACCTCATCTTCTTTGCGGATATTGCACTGTATGGGAGTCACTTTGGCAGGACTCATGGAAGAAAATGTGTTATTCAGTTCTTCTGCAGCAGCTTTTAATCGGTCAAATTTACGAGAGGCAATAACAACACTGCAACCTGTAGAGATAAAATGAAACATCCTTCAGGTAACATAGTTAAAATTACAGTTACGCTAGTTTTTTAATAACATCATGGAGATATCTTGTAGGATGCATGTTTACCAGTCACTGACTAGAAGATACAGTGTTGAAGTTCTTGCAAGAGAGAGAAATGACTCATGTCAGGTGCTTCTTAGCAACAAGATCACACTGTGCCAGGAAAAGAGCAATCAAAAAAAATGTCCACAACATTCCCTCTCCTTCCTGCAGAAGGGAAAATAGCCTGCAAGTTGCAGAGTCAGCAAAGTAGCTCTCGGACATCACTTTTGCTGCCTCTGTTCACAGCTGCCTCATTCATCAATTATGTGATTTAAAGATGTTTCAGCAGGTCTTCATTACCAAAAAATGCTTGCTCCTAAAACCACAAAAATATTCTTACTGTATGTCTGGTTGTAATTTTGACTAGTAGTGAGCAAATGGAACACTCTGCTTTTTAACCCTGCAGAGTCTGAAGGAAAGGATGATAGCCTCATGAGATTAATTCCCATCTGCAGACCACAGACAGTACGAACAGAAGCTTCCCCGTGGCATTGTCACACACTGTAGAATTCTAGCTCAGAAAGGAGAGGAAAAAACTAGGCAGGAACTCAAACCTTCTGCTTTTTTCCACATTTGGAGGCAGAAGGACTCATTCTACACAGAAAAACAATGCAGGTGCCAAATTAACGGCACTATAACCAGTCTGCTTTCTTCCGTCACACCAGCGGACTCAGGACAGTTTCACAGGTTCAGCAATTGCTACTACATAGACTAAAACATACCACACCAAATTAGTTCCTAGTGCAAATCCCATAGGCATGCAATTTCATATTATGGATAAGCAAATTACTAGCTTCCACTGCCAAGCAGGGAAGGAGGTCTTGCTCCCAGTTCCCTCCTTCCATAGTCTCAGCATCCCAGCAGAAGCCATCCCTTCCTCATACCAGTTCTGCTGTTCATCTGCTTTAACATAAACCAATTCAACACCCCAAATCAGCCAAAAAAACCAAACAAAAACAAAACAAAAAACCCCAAATACAAACAAACAAAAAAAACCCCAAAAAAACCCAAAACACAAACAAAAAAAACCCGTAACATCTTGCCAGGTGGTTTTTTTCTTTGTTGCTATTTTACTGAGTGGAATTTGGCCTCTCATGTGATCAAACAAACACCAGAATCAACTCAAAATAACTAGTGGGAGTAAAGAGCAGCAAGCTGTTCATTTGGCTCAGGCTGTCTTGTGAAACTATACATAAAAATAATAATAAAAAAAAACAAAATAGAGGAGCTGAATTCTTTCAGAAGGAAGTGCTGCAACTGCATATTGCTAGGAATGGGAGCTTCACCTTTGGCCATCTTAAACCAACATCAGTGGCCATCTTAAAACAACACATGTAAAGATATTAGTCTCTGAGGTCTCCTGATTTTTTAAATTAAGAACTCCAGTCACATGTACAATCACCTGACTAACGCAGAGTAGAGTGAATAAAATGGCACACGCAATTATCAATTAACACAAAATACTAAATCACAGTAGCATATATTTATCAATTTAATTGCTTATTAATACACAAGCTGATACAGAAGAAGGTCCAGTAAAAGACTATATTTTTGTTAAATACACTAATTGTGGGATCAGAGATTCTAATTTACTGAGGAACATTTGGTACCTACTGTACAAGTTGGCACTACTTCACATATTCTTCTTCACACAGAATGGCCAGACCATTTCCTGATAGGGTCAGGGGGAAAAGGGTGCAAGTTTCCAGATGAAAGGTTAAAATCTGTCCAGGTTTCAAAGGAGACTGGTTACAAAAACAATCTACCACATGACTGGCATTATCTGTCACTGCTCCTACAGGCATTCTCTGTCCAGCCAGGCCCCCTCCAAAAAAAATACAGCCCAAAGTGCAAGATATACAGGGAAATAGTCTCAGTCATCTTGTCAGGAGTAGCCAGCAAGTCTGCAGGTAAGGAAGGTTACTCAGACAGACTTAAGCCATAGCTCTTTCTTCATTTTTTTCATGTGTGCTTTGTAGAGATTTACAGCCTTGTTTTCTATCTAGGATGTTAAGGACACACACTTTTGTTATTT